>JAJDFG010000314.1:2500-17500 GCA_021039105.1 Scomber colias
TGGACAGAAAGGACAAACAAACATCTCTGTGTTTGACTCCTGAGACGTTTAAATGACAAATTCACCTTTTATTTCTGTTTCATGTCCGTCTGCAGCCTCCAGCAGCGAGCAGCTGTCAGTCACACGCTCTCAAACTGAATGTGGAAACATGTGAAGATATTTGAAGTTGAGGCGAGGCGTCTCCACAGGAAATGTCTCTGTTCAATATGTGCATATTAGATCATATTTAAAATTTCATTACACGTCTTTTTTACATTTCTGGGATGAAACTGAATAACTCTCTTTGCTGTGACTGGCCCAGATTCACCATGAAGTCATGTGACCAAATCAGGCTGCCGTCGACTGTCTTATAACATCTATACTCACATTTATACATGTCTTATACATGTTTCATACATACATATATATATATATGTATGTATGTATGTGTGTGTATACTGTATTAGTTGAATATAATATTGGACATAGACTCTGGTCTGACCTCGTCCTGCCTGCTCAGCTGTTTGACCTCTGACCTCTGGCTGGTGAGTCAGCTGATTTCACACAGTCACAACATCTCATTATGTGTTCATGTGACCTGAGACCAATCAGATCACTGCAGCGGGACGGCATCACACTGTGACATCACACTGTGACATCACAGTCACATCACACTGTGACATCACACTGTGACATCACACTGTGACATCACACTGTGACATCACAGTCACATCTCACTGTGACATCACACTGTGACATCACAGTCACATCATACTGTGACATCACAGTCACATCACACTGTGACATCACACTGTGATGTTATTCAGAAAAATCAGTTTAAATCAAAGTTGTACTTTATGTGTTTTATGAAAATGTAAATAAATGTATACGCATTTAGTTTTGCACATAACATCTTGAAATGTCGATATTGGAGATCAGCACCGATCAACCAGCACCGATCAGCAGCTTTACTAACAGGCCTTATTGAGATAAACTGACACATTTATTAATAATATTATAAAGTGACACATTAACAGTCAGACACAGGGCATGCTGGGTAATGTAGGCCCATTTCCTGTCTGAAAACAAACTGAATAAAATCATCATGAAGTTAAAATATCTAAAAATAATATAATATAATATAATATAATAATAATAATATAATAATATAATAATGAGTGTTTCTGTGTCGGTTGTTTGTGAGGACACAGTTTAGATTTCTTCATCAAACATCTGCAGACAAACATCTGTGCGGACATTTCTTCATCATTTCTCTGATTTTCAACACTGCTGTGAACTTTGCTCCAGCAGCCAGTTTCTGACTGTCTGGAGCCGCGCTGACCTCTGACCTCTGACCTCTGACCTCTGTGCTGTAGACACAAAGGTGAGCAGCAGACACTTCCTGCTTCTCATCATCTGTAACCTCAGGATTCACACCGAGTGAAACCTCCTCAGTCACAGAGGATCTTTACCTGCTTTAAAAGTACAGCAGTACTAGTACCTCTAACTGTACTACAGTAAAGTACTAGTACTCTAACTGTACTACAGTAAAGTACTAGTACCTCTAACAGTACTGCAGTATAGTACTAGTACCTCTAACTGTACTACAGTAAAGTACTAGTACCTCAAACTGTACTACAGTAAAGTACTAGTACTTCAAACTGTACTACAGTAAAGTACTAGTACCTCTAACTGTACTGCTGTAAAGTACAAGTACCTCTAACTGTACTACAGTAGAGTACTAGTACCTCTAACTGTACTACAGTAAAGTACTAGTACCTCTAACTGTACTGCTGTAAAGTACTAGTACCTCTAACTGTACTACAGTAGAGTACTAGTACCTCTAACTGTACTACAGTAGAGTACTAGTACCTCTAACTGTACTACAGTAAAGTACTAGTACCTCTAACTGTACTACAGTAGAGTACTAGTACCTCTAACTGTACTGCAGTAAAGTACTAGTACCTCTAACTGTACTACAGTAGAGTACTAGTACCTCTAACTGTACTACAGTAGAGTACTAGTACCTCTAACTGTACTACAGTAAAGTACTAGTACCTCTAACTGTACTACAGTAGAGTACTAGTACCTCTAACTGTACTGCAGTAAAGTACTAGTACCTCTAACTGTACTACAGTAAATGTGATGATGTCATGTTTTAATAGAGATTCTGCATTAAAGGAAATCAGCTCTACTCTTTGTTAAATAATAACAATTAAAGCTGCAGCGGTGAACGGGCCCTCGCCCTCGCCCCCCCCCCCGCCCCCCCACATGCATGTTCACAGATACAACAGGGCTTCATGCTGGTCAAAGCTCGGGCCCTGATAATAATGTTAATAGTGTGTTAACGCTGCTGATGTGACTCTAACAGCCTGACTCGTCCCAGCGGCCGCTCGGAGGCAGCTGAGCGAGGAGACTGTGGTGTTTGGACGGGAACCAGGGATTAGCTGTTCCAGGGAGGGAGGGGGGAGGCCTGGTAGCTGTTCCAGGGAGGAGGGAGGGAGGCTTGGTAGCTGTTCCAGGGAGGGAGGGGGAGGCCTGGTGGCTGTTCCAGGGAGGGAGGGGGGAGGCCTGGTAGCTGTTCCAGAGAGGGAGGGGGGAGGCCTGGTAGCTGTTCCAGAGAGGGAGGGGGGAGGCCTGGTAGCTGTTCCAGGGAGGGAGGGAGGAGGGAGGCTTGGTAGCTGTTCCAGGGAGGGAGGGGGAGGCCTGGTAGCTGTTCCAGGGAGGGAGGGAGGAGGCCTGGTGGCTGTTCCAGGGAGGGAGGAGGGCGGCTTGGTAGCTGTTCCAGGGAGGAGGAGGGAGGCTTGTTGGCTGTTCCAGGGAGGGAGGGAGGGAGGCCTGGTGGCTGTTCCAGGGAGGGAGGAGGGAGGCTTGTTGGCTGTTCCAGGGAGGAGGGAGGGAGGCCTGGTGGCTGTTCCAGGGAGGGAGGGGGGAGGCCTGGTAGCTGTTCCAGGGAGGGAGGGAGGAGGGAGGCTTGGTGGCTGTTCCAGGGAGGGAGGAGGGGAGGCTTGGTAGCTGTTCCAGGGAGGGAGGAGGGAGGCTTGTTGGCTGTTCCAGGGAGGGAGGGAGGGAGGCCTGGTGGCTGTTCCAGGGAGGGAGGGGGAGGCCTGGTAGCTGTTCCAGGGAGGGAGGGAGGAGGGAGGCCTGGTAGCTGTTCCAGGGAGGAGGGCAGCTTGGACTGTTCCCGGGAGGGAGGAGAGAGGCTTGGTAGCTGTTCCAGGGAGGGAGGGAGGAGGGACGCTTGGTAGCTGTTCCAGGGAGGGAGGGAGGAGGCTTGGTAGCTGTTCCAGGGAGGGAGGGAGGCTTGGTAGCTGTTCCAGGGAGGGAGGAGGGAGGCTTGGTGGCTGTTCCAGGGAGGGAGGAGGGAGGGAGGAGGGAGGCTTGTTGGCTGTTCCAGGGAAGGAGGAGGGCAGCTTGGTGGCTGTTCCAGGGAGGGAGGGGGGAGGCCTGGTAGCTGTTCCAGGGAGGGAGGAGGGAGGAGGGAGGGCGGCTTGGTAGCTGTTCCAGGGAGGGAGGAGGGAGGGAGGAGGGAGGCTTGTTGGCTGTTCCAGGGAGGAGGAGGGAGGGAGGCTTGGTGGCTGTTCCAGGGAGGGAGGAGGGAGGCTTGGTGGCTGTTCCAGGGAGGAGGGAGGAGGCGGCTTGTTGGCTGTTCCAGGAGGGAGGAGGGAGGAGGGAGGGAGGAGGGAGGGCGGCTTGGCTCGCTGCGGCCCCCAGAGGACGCTGGGAATGGAGAGCGTGCCCTGAAGCTCTCCCTCTGTCTCTGTTGGTATGCAGAGAGAGACGGCAGCCAACCAGAGACCAGCCTCACATACCAGCAGCTACGGAGGCTCCGCTGTGACTACAGAAATAAAACTAACCTCCAACAGCTCATAAAGAATACTCAGAACTATATTACTCTTTAGTGACTCCTGATTTTAACTTCAAATATTTCATTTGTCTAAATTCTGAGGATTTTTTTTTTTCGGCAGTTTATTCAGCAGTAGACAGGAAACATTTGACTTTCACCATTTTTGGATTTTTCTTAGCATTAGCATTAACTGTGACAAAGCTAATGCTAAAAAACAATAAAACATTTTGCATTGAGACATGAAGGAGACGATAAATCATTTAAACATTTACACACTAGTACGATTTTTTACACATTTAGATTCTTCTTAAACATGATCGTAGTTTACTGATCTGTGTTTGAGCTACATGTGGTTAGTTAGGGTTAGACGGCAGTTTAACCTCCTGAGACATTATCGTCTGAACAAGACTTACAATGTTAACTTTAATGAACAGCTTCGTCGCCGTGGTTACCTGACCAACGCTGTCGCCGTGGTTACCTGACAACGCTGTAGCCGTGGTTACCTGACCAACGCTGTCGCCGTGGTTACCTGGCCAACGCTGTAGCCGTGGTTACCTGACCAACGCTGTAGCCGTGGTTACCAGCTGTCAGTCACCACGTAGCCCCGCCCCAAAGCTCACGCTGACTCATCGTCTCTGTTTCTGTCCTCACGGAGTCAGAAGTGTTTTAGTTCAGCTTTTACTGACAGGACGGTTTTTATTCTGTCAGTCCAAACAGACACTAATGAGCCTCCATATTGATCTGTAGCAGAGAGAAAGAGAGAGAGAGAGAAGAGAGAGAGAGAGAAGAGAGAGAGAGAGAGAGAGAAGAGAGAGAGAGAGAAGAGAGAGAGAGAGAGAGAGAAGAGAGAGAGAGACAGAGGAGAGAGAGAGAGAGAGAGAGAGAGAGAGAGAGAGAAGGAGAGAGAGAGAGAAGAGAGAAGGAGAGAGGAGAGAGGGCTGCATGTGTGGAGACGGACAGGAAGAGAAGAGCTCCACCTGCAGGACAAACTGCACATCACAGCTCAGACGTGTTGATCTGAACAATGTGGTGGGTCCTAATAATAATAATTAAAGCTGCAAGCAGCGGTGAACGGGCCCTCGCCCCCCCCCCCATGCATGGGTCAGGGTTACTGATACTATAGGGCTTCATGCTGGTCAGAGCTCGGGCCCTAATAACACTAATAATAATAATAATAATAATAATAATAATAATAATAATAATAATAAAAATGACAGTTTAAGGAACATTTAACTGTGCTCTTGTGTGTCTCCAGCAGGATCCAGACCATAATATTTAGCTCACAGCTTCACGTCTGTCCCGTATCGCTCATTCTGTCCTTTATGCTTTTATTAATAACAAAGCAAATCTGTGACGTTTAAAAACACTGTAAACACATTTTATCTGTATAATTATTATACTATATACTATATAATATAACACACAGCAGTAACACATGTGTGTCTGCTGGAAGAACAATAAAATAAAAATGTGTGTTTGACCTCGATGTTGGGAAAAGTTTAAATTCATCATTTCTAATAAAAGTGAAACTATGAATGTATTTCTAGTTATTTTATTAAAAGAATAATAAGTGTGTGAAGTGTTGCCAGTTAGTTAGTGAGCGCTGCAGCTCAGACATAAAACATATGAACATATTAACATGAAACGTCTTCTGTAGATTCTTCTGAGACTCATCTGGGACTCTGCTTGTTTGTCTTCTGTTAGCTTTGTGTTAGCTTTGTGTTAGCGTTGTGTTAGCTTTGTTAGCTTTGTGTTAGCGTTGTGTTAGCTTTGTGTTAGCTTTGTTAGCTTTGTGTTAGCAGAGCATGATTAGTAGCAGAGTGAATCCAGCTGGGACCAAACTATAAAAGTGGTTTCAGCTGAACTTTGTGAATATTTGAGTTATTGGACTTTATGACGACTGAGTGATGAAGGTGAGACTGTATCAGATCAGCAGTAGAGAGTCGGGTCCACCCTCCCCCCAATCCCCCCCAACCCTTACTAAGGGGCAGACCTATGGGACCCCCAGCCCCCCCCCCCCCACTGAGAGGAGTCCTGGTTTATAAAGAGCTGCAGGGACAGATGGTGGGGGTAGAGTGGGGGGGGGGGGGGGGTAGATGGAGGGGGGGGGGTCCCACTTAGTGAAGGCTAAGGCTAACTGAGGCTCTGCTGCCTGAGGATAACTGAGCTGCATCCCATAATAAGTCCCCTGATTATTCTACTGCTCACTGATACGACTCTGATGTTCACTGAGAGCACACATACATAAATATATAAATATAATATCATATATAAATATAATAATATAATATAATAATATAATATATATATATATAATATATAAATGTAATAATTTGTTCTAAATTTTTATTAAAACATGTTAGAGACTCATTCTGTTCGTGTACAAGATGAAAAAATTAAAGTCAACTTCAAAAATGTCTCCAGTAGGATCCCTGATGTCAGAACAACCTGTATCCATAGCAACCATAGTACAACCTGTATCCATAGCAACCTTAGAACACAACCTGTACCCATAGCAACCATAGAACAACCTGTAACTATAGCAACCATAGCACAACCTGTATCTATAGCAACCATAGCACAACCTGTATCTATAGCAACCATAGAGCAACCTGTAACTATAGCAACCATAGCACAACCTGTATCTATAGCAACCACAGCACAACCTGTATCTATAGCAACATAACACATCCTGTATCTATAGCAACCATAGAAGGACCTGTATCTATAGCAACCATAGCACAACCTGTATCTATAGCAACCATAGCACGACCTGTATCTATAGCAACCATAGCACAGCCTGTATCTATAGCAACCATAGAACAACCTGTATCTATAGCAACCATGTAGCTAGTTACTTTAATAGTAATGCTCCCAATCACTGTTTATCAAGTTAATAGAATTTATGAGACTTACATTAAAAGATATTTATGATGATTTATGAATCGTTATTATTTATTTACTGAGCTGTTATAAAACTCATGAATCTGATGTGACCCTGACGTGGGTTATGGGTTATGGGTTATGGGTGACAGACCTGCTGCAGCATCACACTCAACACTCTGACTTCCTGTGAGCATTCGTATGTCGCTGGTTGTTTGTTTTGTGGCCGCTGCTGAGCCTCCATACGCAGCAGAGCTCAGACTCGTGTACCTGCTGCAGATTATCAGACTAGTTGTTGATAATCTGCAGCTTTCATGTTCTCAGCTGATCTGTACCTGCGTGAGCTCGGATTTAATATAAACTGTTATGTTCTACTCGCAAATCCATAAAACCAGCAGCAGGAAGATTGAGCTGTTTATGTTTTATTTTGTGCATGATGGCCATTAACCTGAGTGTGGGGGGGCGGGGGGGCGGGGGGGGGGGGGGTAAAAGTGTGCGACGGTTGGAAGAAATCAGTGTCGTGCAAAGCCAAAAGTGAGAGAGGATCTGTGTTAATCTGATAAAAGGGTCAGATTATGAGGGAAATATTTAGAGCTGATAACTGTTCAGATGGTCAGTATGGATTAGGACATTGTTATCTGACAGGCTGCTGGTGGGGGGGGGGGGCAGCGGGGGGGGGGGGGGGGGGGGGGCAGCAGCGGGGGCAGCGGGGGGGTAATCTGAGCATTAAAGTACAGCAGAGAGTAAAAACAGACAAACCTGAAAACATCAAAGAATCATGAAAGTTATTATTAATAATTCATCTATTAACAGTTTAAATGGTTTCTAATGCAGCTGTTTGTTAAAGCTTTACCCCCTAACCCTTAAAAAGCTGTTACTAAGGAACAGAAACTCATCATTATTACACTCTCATCATATTCTGTGAAAACTCTGACCAATCACATCATTAATAATAATAATAATAATAATAACTTTATTCTGTATAGTGCCTTTCATGAAACCCAAGGTTGCTTCACAATAACAAGAAACACACATTTAGCTAAAGTCTGCAGGAACAACAGAGATTTAAAAGAGTCCAGAGTTGGTGCTAGGCGAATGTTGGGAGGGAGCGAGTTCCACACTGAAGGCCCTGCTCCCAAAGGTTTGCCTTCTGGTGCAGAGGGGGAGGGGGGGTGGGGGGGGTGGACAGGAGGCCCAAGTCGGCGGAGCGCAGGTCCCGTGAAGGGTGGTAAACTTGGAGGAGGTCCGTTAGGTACTGGGGAGCAACGGCATGAAGCATCATTTGGTCTGAAGCTGCAGTCAGCTGTTTGTCTTCATGGAGAATAAACATGATATCAGGTTCAGACTCTAACAGCTCTGTGGTGTCATGCATGTTTCCACCCAACACATTTAACCACTAACCCCCCCCCCCCTCCCAACCCCCTCCCCCCCCCACACACACATCTGAACAGTTCATTAAACTAGGCGCTGCTGTAATTACTACCTGCTCTGCTTTCATCCAGAGTTTAACAGTTAAACGTGTTCATACTTCCTGCCACACGTCATCTGTCCAACACCACAGAAGAAGAAGTTCCTTCTCATTAAACACATCAAACACACGTTTCTCTTTGATTGGCAGGTTTTACTTTTCTCTTACTCTGAAGTGATGAAATGACCTGATGGACTGCAAACCTCCATCTATATATCTATATATCTATATGAGTATATAACTATATATCTGTATATCTATATATGTCACACCGGTAATGTCAGGTTGAGTTTTTGTCCTGTCTCCATGTTGGTTTTGTGACTTCCTGTTTTATTTTGGTATGAACTCTCCTCTCGTTTCAGGTGCCTTGCCCTTCCTCATGTGTCACCAGTCTGATTGTCTTCCCTGATTCCTGATTGTGTCCACCTGTTCCCCATTTCCCTCCATGTGTGCTTATAGTCTGCGTCTCCCTTTGTCCTGTGCCAGTGTGTCTTGTCTGTCGTCCAGAGAACAAGCGTCCTGTCATAGTTAGTCAGTGTTCATAGTTTAGGTTATTTATTGTGTGTTAATTCCTCGGAAGAGTGATTTTTGTTTGACTTTTTGCCGTTTAGTTGATCAGAGCTCCTTAGTTTAGTTCACCTTTTCTCCTGCTTTTCCCTCCATTGAGGCGCTTTTTGTTCATCACCATTTTTGAGAATAAAGCCTCGTCAGCTTCACCCTGAGCTCTGCATCCGGGTTCTGATAATATAAGTATACATTCTTCCTGTACCTGCCGGTCTGGTCTCCAACATAAACAGGTTAATAAAGCAGTAGATGTGTTTCCAGTCTGGGATCAAACTAAAAGTATGTTGTTGAATTGAGTCTTTCAGTCTGCTGATGGTAGCAGATTAATTATTATATTATTATAACTTAAAAAGACTGAATGTGAGAAACATCATCGTCAGAAAGAGTCAATCAGAGGCCGAGAGCCATACTAGGATTCATAGGTTTACCTTCACTCACCATACTAGGATTCATAGTTTACCTTCACTCACCATACTAGGATTCATAGGTTTACCTTCACTCACCATACTAGGATTCATAGGTTTACCTTCACTCACCATACTAGGATTCATAAGTTTACCTTCCCTCACCATACTAGGATTCGTAGGTTTACCTTCACTCACCATACTAGGATTCATAGGGTTTTACCTTCACTCACCATACTAGGATTCATAGGTTTACCTTCCCTCGCCATACTAGGATTGTAGGTTTACCTTCCCTCACCATACTTGGATTGTAGGTTTACCTTCCCTCACCATACTAGGATTGAAGGTTTACCTTCACTCACCATACTAGGATTCATAGGTTTGTTGATGGATCTAATTAAAGACTGAAAGCAGAAGTAAACAGCAGCAGAGTGATGATGATGATGATGAAGAGGCTGAGAGTTGGTCCTTTCAGCCGTGTGAAGGTGTAATGACAGGCTGTCCCAGCGTCCCGTCGCCCCCCCGCTGCCTCACATCACCGCATCACCATCGCCGTGGCAACCTGTCATCCACGTCTGTTGTCCGTCGGTAAGGGAAGTGCTGCGGCCGAGTCGACTCACACTAGATAACGATCAGCTGTCAGCTCCGACTCCTTCTTCTTCTAATGCTGCTACATTATGCCATGCTTTTAATTTGAAGGGACAGAGAAATAAAAACATGCTGCTACATTATGCCATGCTTTTAATTTGAAGGGACAGTTAAATAAAAACATGCTGCTACATTATGCCATGCTTTTAATTTGAAGGGACAGAGTTAACCCTCCTGTTGTCCTTGAGTCAAGGGAGGAAGGAAGGAAGGAAGGGAGGAAGAAGGAAGGAAAGGAGGAAGGAAGGAAGGAAGGAAGGAAGGAAGGAAGGAAGGGAGGAAGAATGAAGGAAAGGAGGAAGGAAGGAATGGAGGAAGGAAGGAATGGAGGAAGGAAGGAAGAGGGAAGGAACGGAGGAAGGAAGGAAGGAAGGGATAGAGGAAGGAAGGGATAGAGGAAGGAAGGAAGGAAGGAAGGAAGGAAGGAAGGAAGGAAGGAAGGAAGGAAGGATGGAGGAAAGAAGGAAGGAAGGACGGAAAGAAGGACAGAGGAAAGAAGGAAGGAAGGAAAGAAGGGCAGAGGAAAGAAGGAAGGAAAGGAAGGAAGGAGGGAAGGAAAGAAGAAGGGAGGGAGGAAGGACAGACAGAAGGAAGGAAGGAAGGAAGGAAGGAAGGAACAGTAAAAACAAACAGGGTCAATTTGACCCGGGAGGACGACACAAGGGTTAAAGATTACTACTGCCTGACCTTTGACCTTTGACCTTTATTAATACTGCAGTTATATACTCAGTGTGTAGTTATATATCTTATTATTACTATTCCTCCTCTTTAACACATTATTTATTATATTATATAATTATTGAGGCTGTAGTCACATCCTGCAGCTGCGTTGGCGTTACATCTAATAACTGCTGTGATAATACTCAGCATGGGTGGGGGGTCCGATACTCAGCATGGGTGGGGGGTCCGATACTCAGCATGGGTGGGGGGGTCCGATACTCAGCATGGGTGGGGGGTCCGATACTCAGCATGGGTGGGGGGTCCGATACTCAGCATGTTTCTATTGTACATTGTGAGCAGTGATGTAACTTCCTGTGATTCTGGGTGCAGTTTCCTGTCTGCTGTCAGTCTGTTTATTATTGTTCCTCTTCAGCTCGTCTCGTCTCATCCTGGCCCCACTCACACTGTCCCACACTGTTACACATCTGGATTCACATCTGGACTCACACTGTCCCACATCTGGACTCACACTGTTACACATCTGGACTCACCCTGTTACACACTGTTACACATCTGGACTCACAGTGTTACACACTGTTACACATCTGGATTCACATCTGGACTCACACTGTTACACATCTGGACTCACACTGTTACACACTGTTACACATCTGGACTCACCCTGTCTCACATCTGGACTCAGACAGTTACACATCTGGACTCACATCTGGACTCACATCTGGACTCACATCTGGACTCACCCTGTTACACATCTGGATTCACACAGTTACACACTGTCCCACATCTGGACTCACATCTGGACTCACATCTGGACCCACACAGTCTCACACTGTCTCACACTGTCACACATCTGGACTCACATCTGGATTCACACTGTCTCACATCTGGACTCACATCTGGACTCACACTGTCTCACATCTGGACTCACATCTGGACTCACACTGTTACACATCTGGACTCACATCTGGACTCACACTGTCAGACTCTCTCTCGTAATGTTTCCCATGATTATGTGATGAAGGCCTCGGAGGCGTCTAGGACCATAATCATGGTGGAGTTGTTCTCTGTATCTCCTGACAGCTTCTTTCAGAGCATGAATACACACGTGTCACTGCCATGTGTATTTTTAAAACCGAGCTGCTCATCGGAGGTGGTTTTATATTCCTGCAGCCAGAGCGATCATATTACTGCGTTTAGCTTCACTGCATCTTCCTGTTATATCTTTAACTACTGGCACACAGACAGCACAGAGCCACAGAGCCATAGAGCCATAGAGTCATAGAGCCATAGAGCCACAGAGCCATAGAGCCATAGAGCCACAGAGCCAGGTAGTGAGCCAGGTAGTGAGCTAGGTAGTGAGCCAGGTAGTGAGCCAGGAAGTGAGCCAGGTAGTGAGCCAGGTAGTGAGCCAGGTAGTGAGCCAGGTAGTGAACCAGGTAGTGAGCCAGGTAGTGAGCCATGCATCAACACAGAGCCAGGTAGTGAGCCAGGTAGTGAGCCAGGTAGTGGGCCAGGTAGTGAGCCAGGTAGTGAGCCAGGTAGTGAGCCAGGTAGTGAGCCAGGTAGTGAGCCAGGTAGTGAGCCATGCATCAACACAGAGCAGGTAGTGAGCCAGGTAGTGAGCCAGGTAGTGAGCTTGGTAGTGATCCATGCATCACCACAGAGCAGATAGTGAGCCAGGAAGTGAGCCAGGAAGTGAGCCAGGTAGTGATCCATGCACCAACACAGAGCCAGGTAGTGAGCCATGCATCAACACAGAGCCAGGTAGTGAGCCAGGTAGTGAGCCAGGTAGTGAGCCATGTATCACCACAGAGGAAGTAGAACAGGAGAGTCAGGAGACGAGCTGATTGGCTGAGCTGTTCGGCACCTGAACATAAAAACATCCCATAATAACTCCATGTTCTTATTTAGTGTTTCCATCTGCAGCAGAACAATGAGCTTCATTCATTTAGCCTGACCAATCAGCGCAGAGCTTCTTATCAGCCTGACCAATCAGAGCAGAGCTTCTTATCCTCCTGCTGAATATAAATCACTTTTATTGTGAAAGTCTCTGTTCTTCCTGTTAAAGGTTGTTTGACCTTCTGAGAGTTTCAGTCAGACGAGGAGCTCCGGTCCTCTGAAATGAGTCCAACCAGGAAGTAACTTAGAGCTGCATTCTATCAAAAGGCCACCAGGGGGCGACCGTCTCTATACAAGTCAATGGAGAAGTAACTTAGAGCTGCATTCTATCAAAAGGCCACCAGGGGGCGACCGTCTCTATACAAGTCAATGGAGAAGTAACTTAGAGCTGCATTCTATCAAAAGGCCACCAGGGGGCGACCGTCTCTATACAAGTCAATGGAGAATTCACCAACTTCTCACTTGATTTCTAACCTCAGTAAACGTTTTCAAAATGTGTTTATGGTCTCAATCGCTAGTTTAAAGCCTTCTTCAATGCAGTATGATGTTCATTTGGGACATTTTGGCCTCCCTGATTTTATATGTGACGATAAAGCAGGGTATGCATTAGGGCGTGGCTACGTCCTGATTGACAGGTTGATTGACCAATGTCCTCCAGATCCAGCCCTCGTAACCATAGCAACCTCCCGGCTCCACCCATAGCCCCGCCTCATGCCCATATAAGTAGAATCCGTGTTTTTATTTTTCCCAGCATGCACCTGAAATGTTCAAGATGGCGCTGCCTAGATTAGAAACTATTGGTTTCCGAGCAGCAGGACATAAACCAATGGGTGACGTCACGGATGTTACGTCTGTTTCTTTTATAGTCTGTGGTTTTAATGAAGCTTTTATATTTACAGTCATGTGATGTGAACGACCAATCAGCAAACACTCTGCCACACCGTGACGAACCAACCAGCTGATCTCAACAACAACTCAACATCTAGTACAGCACAGACCCCCCCCAACCTGCTGTTACCATGACGACGAGGGTCACCTGATCAGACCCGGTGATAAACAGCTGATGTAGGGAAACTCTGAGTGGATCCACTTCCTGTTTCCTGTCTTTCACTCACTGCAGACCACCATCACACTTCCTGTCAGGATGACATCATCATCTCCCCGAGGAACGGACCAATCAGACAGCAGCAGCGTCACTCTCAACCCTGACCCTTCGTGATGTCATCTAATGATGACATCACGAAAGGATGTCACACCGCTAAGGTACGTTAGTGAAGGTTAGTGAACGTTAGTGAAGGTTAATGTACGTTAGTGAACGTTAGTGAACGTTAATGTACGTTATTGTACGTTAGTGAACGTTAATGTACGTTAGTGAACGTTAATGTACATTAATGTACGTTAGTGAACGTTAGTGTACGTTAATGTACGTTAGTGAACGTTAATGTACATTAATGTACGTTAGTGAACGTTAGTGAACGTTAATGTACGTTAGTGAACGTTAGTGAACGTTAATGTACGTTAGTGACCATTAACGTACGTTAATGTACGTTAACGGTCACTAATGTACATTAACGTACGTTAGTGAACGTTAATTTACGTTAGTGAACGTTAACGTACGTTAGTGAACGTTAGTGAACGTTAATGTACGTTTTTGTACGTTAGTTAACGTTAGTGAACGTTAATGTACGTTAGTGAACGTTAATGTACGTTAATGTACGTTAGTGAACGTTAGTGAAAGTTAGTGAACGTTAATGTACGTTAGTGAACGTTAATGTACATTAATGTACGTTAGTGAACGTTAGTGTACGTTAGTGAACGTTAATGTACGTTAGTGAACGTTAAAGTTCATGTGGGGCGGCTGTGGCTCAGGAGGTAGAGCGGTCGCCCTTCAATTGGAAGATTGGTGGTTCGATTCCCGGCTCCTCATGTCCACATGTCGATGTGTCCTTGGGCAAGACACTTAACCCCAAACTGCTCCCGTTGCTGTGCCAACGGTGTATGAGTGTGTATGAATGGTTAGATCCCTCTGATGAGCAGGTTGGCACCCTGTGTGGTAGCCAACTGCCATCAGTGTATGAATGTGTGTGAAAGGGTGAATGAGATGTGATTTGAGTGGTTGCACAGACTAGAAAGGCGCTATATAAGTACAGTCCATTTACCATTTACCATTTAATGTACGTTAATGTACGTTAGTGAACGTTAATGTACATTAATGTACATTAGTGAACGTTAGTGTTAGTGAACGTTAGTGTTAATGTACGTTAGTGAACGTTAGTGTTAGTGAACGTTAGTGAACGTTAGTGTACGTTAATGTACGTTAGTGAACGTTAGTGTTAGTGAACGTTAGTGAACGTTAGTGTACGTTAATGTACGTTAGTGAACGTTAATGTACGTTAGTGTACGTTAGTGTACGTTAGTGAACGTTAATGTACGTTAGTGTACGTTAATGTACGTTAATGTACGTTAGTGTACGTTAGTATACGTTAGTGAACGTTAATGTACGTTAGTGTACGTTAGTGTACGTTAGTGAACGTTAATGTACGTTAGTGTACGTTAGTGTACGTTAGTGAACGTTAATGTACGTTAGTGTACGTTAATGTACGTTAATGTACGTTAGTGTACGTTAGTAT
>JAJDFG010000314.1:22500-42500 GCA_021039105.1 Scomber colias
AGACGGGAACGGGAACAGGAAGACGGGGACGGGAACAGGAAGACGGGAACAGGAACAGGAACGGGCGGACGGGAACGGGAACAGGTCTAACCCTCGAGGTCAGGGACAGAAGGCTGGAGCGTTGGAAGACACGAGGAGAGGAGGTCCAAAGCAAGCAGGGACGAAACCAGGAAAACAGTCTGTGAATAAATACTGGAAGGTCTGACATGAAGCAAAGAGTGAGAGGAGTTTATAAACAGGCTGATTACAGACGAGCTGCAGCTGAGAGTCTCCAGGTGAACAGAGTTAATGATGATATATAAACTATTAATAACCCAAAAACATCACTAATAAACATTCAATAACCCTCATACACCTAAACATTAAATATATTAACATTAAACACATTAATATAATATATAATATAACACAATATTATATCTGTTTCATGTAAAACACAAACACAGTGTGATGTAACATCTTCATCTTCCTCCTCTTCCTCATCTTCCTCCTCTTCATCATCTTCCTCCTCTTCCTCCTCTTCATCATCTTCCTCCTCTTTCTCATCTTCCTCTTCTTCCTCCTCTTCCTCTTCCTCTTCCTCTTCAGGATCAGTGTGTTTTATTCTCTTCATCAGTTTGACTCGTGTTAACTGACAGAGTGACAGCGCCCTCTGCTGCCTCAGCTCAGCATTACATCATCACTGCTGCACACAGAGATACCATCTATATAGTTTATATTATAATACATTATATAGTTTATATTCTATTAACTGAAGGTTTATGTTCAGCCTCACAGTTATTGATTATTGATTAATATAAAACAGTTATTAAATAAATAAGAAGCATAAAACTTTTCATTTGTGTGATTTTATCTTATTTCGAGTAAATGTTTAATTGAATGATTTTATTGTATTTTGAGCTTCATCTGTTAAAGCTGCTCTATAAATAAAGTGTATTATTATTATTATTATTATTATTATAATGATATATATGATATATATATCATTATAATAATAGAAATGAACACACAGCATTAACCAGTGAAACCTGCAGCAGCACGTTGAGTAACAGATGAACTTCCTGTTTATTAAACTAAATGGAGCTTTAATATTTAATATAAAGATTTATTTTAATCTAATAAACATTAAACTTCTCTTATTAAACATTACTGCTCATAAAAAGAGTCACTTTCATTCACTTTATTTCTGCTGACTTTAACTTTGAAAGGACGCTTCCTCTTCTCAGCTGCTGACTTTAACTTTGAAAGGACGCTTCCTGTTCTCAGCTGCTTACTTTAACTTTGAAAGGACGCTTCCTGGTCTCAGCTGCTGACTTTAACTTTGAAAGGACGCTTCCTGTTCTCCGCTGCTGACTTTAACTTTGAAAGGACGCTTCCTGTTCGCAGCAGCTGACTTTAACTTTGAAAGGACGCTTCCTGCAGCGCCGCCATCTTGGTACAGGACTCGCAGATCTGAAAGTTGATTTATTCTCTGAAATCTGAACCGATTTCCAAACGGGTTGGTTTGTTAAACTCGTCACACATGGAGCTCTGACACAGGAGGGTTGGATATGTTTTAAAAGCCGGTTTTACAAACCAAATATGAATACTACTTCATGTTTTCAGCAGACAGATGTTCCAATGAGCAGAACATGAACAGATCCTGAGTTAATATCTAGTGAGCAGGTTCGTCAAGACCAACCTGAAGACCTGTGTGAGCGCTGAGAGGTCATTGTTAAACTTTTCATTTTTACACTTAACCTACAGTGTGATGGTTTTTGGACGAAGATTTCTTTGCTCTATATTTTTGATTAAGGCCAAATGTTCCTGGTGCCGTGTGTCAGACTGGAGCCAGCAGCACTTCTTCTTCTGTCATTAATAACTGAGCCCAGGTTGGTAGTAAGACACTATGGAGGTTGGTAGTAAGACACTATGGAGGTTGGTAGTGAGACACTATGGAGGTTGGTAGTAAGACACTATGGAGGTTGGTAGACACTATGGAGGTTGGTAGTGAGACACTATGGAGGTTGGTAGTGAGACACTATGGAGGTTGGTAGTAAGACACTATGGAGGTTGGTAGTGAGACACTATGGAGGTTGGTAGTGAGACACTATGGAGGTTGGTAGTAAGACACTATGGAGGTTGGTAGTAAGACACTATGGAGGTTGGTAGTAAGACACTATGGAGGTTGGTAGTAAGACACTATGGAGGTTGGTAGTAAGACACTATGGAGGTTGGTAGTAAGACACCATGGAGGTTGGTAGTAAGACACTATGGAGGTTGGTAGTAAGACACTATGGAGGTTGGTAGTAAGACACCATGGAGGTTGGTAGTAAGACACTATGGAGGTTGGTAGTAAGACATCATGGAGGTTGGTAGTAAGACACTATGGAGGTTGGTAGTAAGACACCATGGAGGTTGGTAGACACTATGGAGGTTGGTAGTAAGACACCATGGAGGTTGGTAGTAAGACACCATGGAGGTTGGTAGTAAGACACTATGGAGGTTGGTAGTAAGACATCATGGAGGTTGGTAGTAAGACACTATGGAGGTTGGTAGTAAGACACCATGGAGGTTGGTAGTAAGACACTATGGAGGTTGGTAGTAAGACACCATGGAGGTTGGTAGTAAGACACTATGGAGGTTGGTAGTAAGACATCATGGAGGTTGGTAGTAAGACACTATGGAGGTTGGTAGTGAGACACTATGGAGGTTGGTAGTAAGACATCATGGAGGTTGGTAGTAAGACATCATGGAGGTTGGTAGTAAGACACTATGGAGGTTGGTAGTGAGACACTATGGAGGTTGGTAGTGAGACACTATGGAGGTTGGTAGTAAGACACTATGGAGGTTGGTAGTAAGACACTATGGAGGTTGGTAGTGAGACACTATGGAGGTTGGTAGTAAGACACTATGGAGGTTGGTAGTAAGACATCATGGAGGTTGGTAGTAAGACACTATGGAGGTTGGTAGTGAGACACTATGGAGGTTGGTAGTAAGACATCATGGAGGTTGGTAGTAAGACACTATGGAGGTTGGTAGTAAGACACTAGCGAGGCCCAGCGTGACCTCTGCAGGTCAGAGGCCTCGGGGGGGGAGGGGGGGGGCAACCAGCTGTTCCTCTACCTGCTGCTGCTGCTGCTCATCCTTCATTCAGTCACGCATGAGACATTAGACACACATCAGCTGATCACACATGTTCAGATCAAACCTGATTCATTCCTCCTGTTGTCCTGCAGAGGGCGACAGACTCTCTGAGATACTCTTCATCATTCCTCCTCTTCATCATTCCTCCTCTTCATCATTCCTCCTGTTCATACTGGTTATTAATAGATGTCATATTTTAATAGGATTTAAAAGTAGATGTGAAGTTAATATTCAGCTTCAGGTCTGAATCCTGCAGCTGTTTAACTTCATGAGTGAATATCCAGGAACAGGAAACTCTTCATGTTAACCCTCTGATCACAGGAAGTGCTGCTTCACTTTCAACTTTTCCTTTAAGTGAATCTTTGACTAACAGGAAGTTAAACAGCTGAGGATTCAGACCTGAAACTGAATATGAACTGGGAGCACTGGGAACTCACACACACACACACACACACACACACACAGACTCACTCACACACACACACACACACACACTCTCTCTCTCTCTCTCTCTCTCTCTCTCTCTCTCTCTCTCTCTCTCTCTCTCTCACACCCACACACACACAGACCCACACACACACACACACACACACACATATACACTAACAGTTTAAGTCAGTGTGAAGCTTCTTTATGTGCAGAAATAAGCTGAATAATGATGTCATCAGTTATCAGATGACATCATCGCTGCTGAACGTCGATCAGCTGATTTGTGTTTATATCATAATTGAACATGTTTAATATGAACATGAGACTGAACTGATCCACTTTAAGAGTTTTTAAATGTTTGTATGAATGTTTATATTTTATCTGTGTCGTAATAAACGTGTTTTATTAAAAATATAAATTCAAACCAAATAAATAAAAAGATGATGAGTTATAATAAAATACAGCTGTAATAATATGAACTGTTTATAGACTCATGTTAATTATAACTGTTCATGTAAGAACACATGAAGCTGCAGCAGGCTTCATATGATCTGTGTGTGTGTGTGTGTGTGTGTTACTGTGTGTGTGTGTGTGTGTGTGTGTGTGTGTGTGTGTGTGTGTGTGTGTGTGTGTGTGTGTGTGTGTGTGTGTTGAGGGGGGTCGGGTCTCTTTGGAGTAGCGTGACCAGCTGAAAGCAGGATTGAGTGGGGGGGAGGGGTGAGCTCAGCCATCCAATCAGCTGCAGCCCCCCCCCTCCCCCCCTCTCCCTGCAGACACGCAGCAGATTCACAGTCACGCAGATCACACTCAGCGCTCTTATTTTGTTGATTCACAGGAAACAGGAAACAGCAGCAGAGCAGACTGGAGCGCTTTTATTTTGTTGATTCACAGGAAACAGCTGCTGTCTGTGCTCCTAAACACACTGTAGCCTCACCTGTCTCACCTGTTCCACCTGTCTCACCTGTCTCACACCTGTCTCTACTGTCTCACCTGTCTCACACCTGTCTCACCTGTCTCACCTGTCTCACCTGTCTCATAACTGTCTCACCTGTCATACCTGTGTCATACCTGTCTCACCTGTCTCAACTGTCTCATATCTGTCTCACCTGTTCCAACTGTCTCATACCTGTCTCACCTGTCTCATAACTGTCTCAACTGTCTCATACCTGTCTCATACCTGTCTCATAACTGTCTCAACTGTCTCATAACTGTCTCACCTGTCTCATACCTGTCTCACCTGTCTCACCTGTCTCATATCTGTCTCACCTGTTCCACCTGTCTCACCTGTCATACCTGTGTCATACCTGTCTCACCTGTCTCATATCTGTCTCACCTGTCTCATACCTGTCTCACCTGTCTCATACCTGTCTCATACCTGTCTCATACCTGTTCCACCTGTCTCATATCTGTCTCACCTGTTCCACCTGTCTCTCCTGTCTCACCTGTCTCACCTGTCATACCTGTGTCATACCTGTCTCACCTGTCTCATATCTGTCTCACCTGTCTCATACCTGTCTCACCTGTCTCACCTGTCTCATAACTGTCTCACCTGTCATACCTGTCTCATATCTGTCTCACCTGTCTCACCTGTCATACCTGTGTCATACCTGTCTCACCTGTCTCATATCTGTCTCACCTGTCTCACACCTGTCTCAACTGTCTCATATCTGTCTCACCTGTCTCATACCTGTCTCTCCTGTCTCATACCTGTCTCACCTGTCATACCTGTCTCACACCTGTCCCACCTGTCTCATTCCTGTCACACCTGTCTCATACCTGTCTCACCTGTCTCATACCTGTCTCACCTGTCTCATACCTGTCTCTCCTGTCTCATAACTGTCTCACCTGTCTCATACCTGTCTCTCCTGTCTCACCTCTCTCATACCTGTCTCACCTGTCTCACCTGTCACATATCTGTCTCATACCTGTCTCTCCTGTCTCATACCTGTTCCACCTGTCTCATATCTGTCTCACCTGTCTCATACCTGTCTCTCCTGTCTCATATCTGTCTCACCTGTCTCATACCAGTCTCACCTGTCTCACCTGTCTCATACCAGTCTCACCTGTCTCACCTGTCCCATACCTGTCTCATACCTGTCTCATACCAGTCTCACCTGTCACATACCAGTATCTCCTGTCTCACCTGTCTCATACCTGTCTCATACCAGTCTCACCTGTCTCATACCAGTCTCACCTGTCTCTCCTGTCTCACACCTGTCTCATACCTTTCTCATACCTGTCTCACCTGTCTCATACCTGTCTCTCCTGTCTCATAACTGTCTCATACCTGTCTCATATCTGTCTCACCTGTCTCATACCAGTCTCTCCTGTCTCACCTGTCTTATACCTGTCTCACCTGTCATATCTGTCTCACCTGTCCCATACCTGTCTCATACCTGTCTCAAACCTGTCTCACCTGTCTCATACCTGTCTCCTGACATACCTGTGTCATAACTGTCTCACCTGTCCCACCTGTCTCGTACATGTCTCATACCTGTCTCTCATGTCTCACCTGTCTCGTACCTGTCCCACCTGTCTCGTACGTGTCTCTGTGCAGGCGACCTTCTGGACTCAGTTTTATGGAGCTGCAGGTTTCTGTGGATGATTAACAGATAAACAGCTGACTGATTATTAACAGCTGATGGTGTGAGCAGAAAAACACCAGCTGAGAGAATCTGTTGGTTGTTTAAGTTTAAACATTATTTTATTATTTTATTATTTTATTATTTTATTATCAGCTGTGTCATAAAGTCTGATTTTATATATGAGATCATTTCTGATATCAGCTGACGACCGTTTAAAGTCCACATGATGAGCTGCTCAGTGTTCACTCACAGGAGGACAGACACTCATACTACTGCAGTACTTTTACTGTAATACTGCATACTACATCACTATAATACTGCAGTACTTTTACTGTAATACTGCATACTACACCACTATAATACTGCAGTACTTTTACTGTAATACTGCATACTACATCACTATAATACTGCAGTACTTTTACTGTAATACTGCATACTACATCACTATAATACTGCAGTACTTTTACTGTAATACTGCATACTACATCACTATAATACTGCAGTACTTTTACTGTAATACTGCATACTACATCACTATAATACTGCAGTACTTTTACTGTAATACTGCATACTACATCACTATAATACTGCAGTACTTTTACTGTAATACTGCATACTACATCACTATAATACTGCAGTACTTTTACTGTAATACTGCATACTACATCACTATAATACTGCAGTACTTTTACTGTAATACTGCATACTACATCACTATAATACTGCAGTACTTTTACTGTAATACAGCATACTACATCACTATAATACTGCAGTACTTTTACTGTAATACTGCATACTACATCACTATAATACTGCAGTACTTTTACTGTAATACTGCAGTACTTTTACTGTAATACTGCATACTACATCACTATAATACTGCAGTACTTTTACACTAACTTTTTGCAGTGTTGATGGGGTTAGAGTCTTTAAGCTGACAGCATGTGAAGAGCAGCAGAGCTTCATGTATGTGGGCTGAAGGTCAGCGCTGTCCTGCTGACATCCACCCGACCGCTCACTGAGACCTCAGAGGGCTCGTCTCATCTCAGCACTCCGTCACTTTTAGATCTTTGATTAAAAGTTAATGAGCTGAGGAATGCAGAGCAGCTGAGGTATGTCCACCCTGCAGGAACACAAAGGCTGAATGTCCAAGAGGAGGACATCAGCACAATAATGACCCGCCTCATGAATCCTCCTACTGAACACACACACGTCCAACATGTCCAACATGTCCAACACGTCCAACATGTCCACACACAGACTCTTTAAATATTATATTATTGAATAAAACAAACTTTTCAACCTGAAAAAGAAACATTTTAAACAAAATGCCAAAGATAACTCAGGGTGAAGATTTACTTGTCTTCATCTGCTGTGATAATAAAGTCAACGAGTCATGAGAAGTAATTAGAGGTTAATAATCATGTGAATAGTTTGTGAGTAGTTTATTCCTTCATTTAACTCTCAGTCACTTTAGATCATCGAACAGCAGCTTCACAAATACTTTCAGTTTCTGCCTCCGTTCGTCCTCAGACACCATCAAGCTGGAAAATGCTTCAGTATAAAAACTCTCTGCAGAGCTGATGTGTGCACGAAGCAGCAGAGCAGCAGCAGCAGTAGAGCAGTAGTAGAGCAGCAGTAGAGCAGCAGCAGAGCAACAGCAGCAGCAGTAGAGCAGCAGCAGAGCAGCAGCAGCAGCAGAGCAGCAGTGGAGCAGCAATAGAGCAGCAGCAGCAGTAGTAGAGCAGCAGTAGAGCAGCAGCAGTGGAGCAGCAATAGAGCAGCAGTAGTAGAGCAGCAGCAATAGAGCAGCAGCAGTAGAGCAGCAGCAATAGAGGAGCAGCAGCAGCAGTAGAGCAGCAGCAGTAGTAGAGCAGCAGCAATAGAGGAGCAGCAGCAGCAGCAGAGCAGTAGTAGAGCAGCAGCAGTAGAGCAGCAGAGCAGCAGTAGAGCAACAGCAGTAGAGCAGCAGCAGCAGTAGAGCAGCAGAGCAGCAGCAGCAGTAGAGCAGCAGCAGCAGAGCAGCAGCAGCAGCAGCAGCAGTAGCAGTAGAGCAGCAGCAGAAGAGCAGCAGTAGAGCAGCAGTAGCAGTAAAGCAGCAGCAGCAGAGCAGTAGCAGAGCAGCAGTAGAGCAGCAGCAGCAGTAGAGCAGCAGTAGAGCAGCAGCAGCAGCAGAGCAGCAGTAGAGCAGCAGTAGTAGAGCAGCAGCAGCAGCAGTAGAGCAGCAGAAGTAGATCAGAAGGTAAAATCTATGAAACAACTATAAGGAATGTGTCTCTGTGCGAGTGTTGAGCAGACGAGCGTCTGAGCAGCAGTGAACTACAGATTAGAGGATTATAGTGGATTATATCTGATGGGTCAGAATTGATCTGTAACTGGGACAGTTATCGTATCCAGGTCAACCTCATGTCACGTACAGCTGAACTCTCTCTGAGGAAGGCTTCAATCCTCTTACTGTGAAGAAGAATCAGGTTTACCTTTAAAATGACTTCACATGTTAAAGTCACATGAAGCTTCCGGTTGACTGTGTGTTGGTTATTCTGCTTCACAGTTTGATTATTCATTGAGTTTAATATTGATAATGTATTGATCATATAGATGATAGTGTTGCTATACATTATGGGATGGCCGGCCGCCATGTTGGCTCTGACGTCCCGCCACTCTCCCTGCAGGAGGCGGGATCTCCTCTGGCATTCCAGCCGTCCTGTGTCGCGAGGCCGCACATGATTGGCGGAGCGCTCCGGGCTGAGCTCCTTTCCACGCTTCCTATTGGCTGCTGCTCGGTGTCAATCACAGTATCCCGGCTCTATGGAAGGAGCTGAAACAAACCATAATAATCAGAGCGGCCATCTTTGCTGGGAGAGAGGGAGCAGCCACGGAAGGATCCGCAGCAGGAGGCGCAAAGCTCGGCTGCTGGCTGTCACTCGGTCCCGGTCCGTGAGGAGAACCGGTCCGGTGTGTGTGTGTGAGTGTGTGTGTGTGTCCGGTGTGGGAGCTAACAGCTAGCCGGGCCAGGCAGCTGTCCGTTCCCGGGAACAGCGCTCCGCCGGCGGCCTGCGGCTGCAGCTCGGCTCGGTCACGTTCTGTGTCACCGGAGCTGCTGGACTCTGACCGCGGATCGCTTCCCCGTGCTGGCCGTGAGCTGTGTTTATAGGTTTATATTACTACCGGTTAGATACATGAAAATGTCCTCGTTAAAACCGGAGAAAAAGACGGTGTTTCTGTTAACTTTCACCCCGGAGAGGACCGCCTCATGCCGGCCTGAAGCTCTGCTCTGAGTCAGGGGAGGACACCTGAGAGCCGGCCTGAAGCTCTGCTCTGAGCCCGGGGAGGACACCTGAGAGCCGGCCTGAAGCTCTGCTCTGAGTCCGGGGAGGACACCTGAGAGCCGGCCTGAGTCTCCGCTCTGAGTCCGGGGAGGACACCTGAGAGCCGGCCTGAAGCTCTGCTCTGAGTCCGGGGAAGACACCTGAGAGCCGGGTGATGTTTCCCGGTCGTCCCTGTCTCTAACCCTGATAAACAACTTGTACCTGCAGCTCCGGGTTCAGGACTCACCTGCAGCTCCGGGTCCAGGACTCACCTGCAGCTCCGGGTTCAGGACTCACCTGCAGCTCCGGGTCCAGGACTCACCTGCAGCTCCGGGTCCAGGACTCACCTGTCTCCTCTTTATGGGATTAAAACTCAGATTAAACATATTTAACTTTGGATCCATCATGGGATCAGCGACCAAACTGGCCTTCAGTGTTTTCCTCATCTCCTGCTCCTCAGGTGAGTCTGCTGCCCTCACCTGTCACCTGACTACCAGTTAATACTAACTAGTACTAGTTAGTAGAACATGTACTGTAGTACAGTTAGAGGTACTAGTACTTTACTGTAGTACAGTTTGAGGTACTAGTACTTTATTGTAGTACTGTGAGTGTGTGTGTGTGTGTGTGTGTGTGCGTGTGAGTGTGAGTGTGTGTGAGTGTGCAGCTCTCATATATACACTATACATACATATACACATATATATAAATGTATATCTATATTATCTACTATTATTACTAGTTGTACTTTACTGTAGTACTGTTAGAGGTACTAGTACTTTACTGTAGTATTGTTAGAGGTACTAGTACTTTACTGTAGTACTGTTAGAGGTACTAGTACTTTAATGCAGTACAATTAGAGGTACTTGTACTTTACTGTAGTACAATTAGAGGTACTTGTACTTTAATGCAGTACAGTTTGAGGTACTAGTACTTTACTGTAGTACAATTAGAGGTACTTGTACTTTAATGCAGTACAGTTTGAGGTACTAGTACTTTACTGTAGTACTGTTAGAGGTACTTGTACTTTAATGCAGTACAGTTTGAGGTACTAGTACTTTACTGTAGTACTGTTAGAGGTACTAGTACTTTACTGTAGTACAATTAGAGGTACTTGTACTTTAATGCAGTACAGTTTGAGGTACTAGTACTTTACTGTAGTACTGTTAGAGGTACTAGTACTTTACTGTAGTACAGTCTGAGGTACTACTACTTTACTGTAGTACAGTTAGAGGTACTACTACTTTACTGTAGTACAGTTTGAGGTACTAGTACTTTACTGTAGTACAGTTAGAGGTACTAGTACTTTACTGTAGTACTGTTAGAGGTACTTATACTTTACTGTAGTACAGTTAGAGGTACTAGTACTCTACTGTAGTACAGTTAGAGGTACTTATACTTTACTGTAGTACAGTTAGAGGTACTACTACTTTACTGTAGTACAGTTAGAGGTACTAGTACTTTACTGTAGTACAGTCTGAGGTACTAGTACTTTACTGTAGTACAGTTAGAGGTACTTATACTTTACTGTAGTACAGTTTGAGGTACTAGTACTTTACTGTAGTACAGTTAGAGGTACTAGTACTTTACTGTAGTACAGTCTGAGGTACTAGTACTTTACTGTAGTACAGTTAGAGGTACTAGTACTTTACTGTAGTACAGTTAGAGCTACTACTACTTTACTGTAGTACAGTTAGAGGTACTAGTACTTTACTGTAGTACAGTTAGAGGTACTTATACTTTACTGTAGTACAGTTTGAGGTACTAGTACTTTACTGTAGTACAGTTAGAGGTACTTATACTTTACTGTAGTACAGTTAGAGGTACTAGTACTCTACTGTAGTACTGTTAGAGGTACTAGTACTTTGCTGTAGTACAGTTTGAGGTACTTATACTTTACTGTAGTACAGTCTGAGGTACTACTACTTTACTGTAGTACAGTTTGAGGTACTAGTACTTTACTGTAGTACAGTTTGAGGTACTAGTACTTTACTGTAGTACAGTTAGAGGTACTTATACTTTACTGTAGTACAGTTTGAGGTACTAGTACTTTACTGTAGTACAGTTAGAGGTACTTATACTTTACTGTAGTACAGTCTGAGGTACTACTACTTTACTGTAGTACAGTTAGAGGTACTAGTACTTTGCTGTAGTACAGTTTGAGGTACTAGTACTTTACTGTAGTACAGTTTGAGGTACTTATACTTTACTGTAGTACAGTCTGAGGTACTACTACTTTACTGTAGTACAGTTAGAGGTACTAGTACTCTACTGTAGTACTGTTAGAGGTACTAGTACTTTGCTGTAGTACAGTTTGAGGTACTTATACTTTACTGTAGTACAGTCTGAGGTACTACTACTTTACTGTAGTACAGTTTGAGGTACTAGTACTTTACTGTAGTACAGTTTGAGGTACTAGTACTTTACTGTAGTACAGTTAGAGGTACTTATACTTTACTGTAGTACAGTTTGAGGTACTAGTACTTTACTGTAGTACAGTTAGAGGTACTTATACTTTACTGTAGTACAGTCTGAGGTACTACTACTTTACTGTAGTACAGTTAGAGGTAATAGTACTCTACTGTAGTACTGTTAGAGGTACTAGTACTTTACTGTAGTACAATTAGAGGTACTTGTACTTTACTGCAGTACAGTTTGAGGTACTAGTACACTGTAGTACAGTTAGAGGTACTTGTACTTTACTGTAGTAGTTAGAGGTAATAGTACTTTACTGTAGTACAGTTAGAGGTACTAGTACTTTACTGTAGTACAGTTTGAGGTACTAGTACTTTACTGCAGTACAGTTAGAGGTACTAGTACTTTACTGTAGTACAGTTAGAGGTACTAGTACTTTACTGTAGTACAGTTAGAGGTACTTGTACTTTACTGTAGTAGTTAGAGGTAATAGTACTTTACTGTAGTACAGTTAGAGGTACTAGTACTTTACTGTAGTACAGTTTGAGGTACTAGTACTTTACTGCAGTACAGTTAGAGGTACTAGTACTTTACTGTAGTACAGTTAGAGGTACTAGTACTTTACTGTAGTACAGTTAGAGGTACTAGTACTTTACTGCAGTACAGTTAGAGGTACTAGTACTTTACTGTAGTACAGTTAGAGGTACTAGTACTTTACTGTAGTACAGTTAGAGGTACTAGTACTTTACTGTAGTACAGTTAGAGGTACTTGTGAAGCTATCAGGAGACTCTGATCACGTTATAATCAATATATCAAAACTACAAAATATCTAATAAAGGTTTGATAATGTTCACGTCTGACCTCAGCTTCCATTGGTTGGCTCACATGTGGATGCGGTCGCCATGGTGACCTCACACTGAGTCCTTTCAGTTCAGTTTAGTTTGTAACGATGTTCCTAATCAATGAATCAATTAACTAACCAATGAATCAATTAACTATCCAATGAATCAATTAACTAATCAATGATCAGCTGTCAGTCAAGCCTTGGACCCTTGTTGTCTCCTCAGGTGCCATCCTGGGCCGCTCAGAGACTCAGCAGTGTGTCCACTACAGCTACTCCCCCTCCCCCCCCTCCTCCTCCTCCTCCTCCTCCTCCTCCTCCTCCTCGCTGATGGAGGCTCGGGGGAACCTCAGCGTGGTCACGTGCTCCGGGGAGAAGGACAAGCGTCTGCACTGCTTCTCCACCTGGAAGAACGTGTCAGGTGTCGTTCAGGTGGTGAAACAAGGCTGCTGGTTGGACGACGTCAACTGTTACGACAGGTGAGTCCTCCAGCGTGTGTGTGTGTGTGTGTGTGATTAGTCTGGTTGTCGTGGAGACGGATCAGCTGCTTCGCGATGATGTCATCATGATGTGTACCTGTTGGTTTTCTTCTTCTCTGACAGGAACGAGTGCGTGGAGAAGAAAGACGCTCCTGAAGTCTTCTTCTGCTGCTGTGAAGGAAGTCTGTGTAACCAGAGGTTCTCCTACAGCCCCCCCGACCTGCCCCCCCTCCCCAGTGAGCCCCCCCCCCCCATCTACATATACATTCATACAGATACATGATAAATAAATAAGTTCATAAATCAGTTAAACTAGATTTAAAAGCAGCATCAGGTTTAAATTCAGACTGAACTCCGCAGCAAGACATCATGGAGGTTACGACCACTTCAATATAATCAATATATTAAAAAAAGATCAATAAGAGAGTCAAGGAAGGAAGGAAGGAGGGAAGGGTGGAAGAGGAAGGAAAGGAGGGAAGGAAGGAAGGAGGGAAGGAAGGAAGGAGGGAAGGGTGGAAGAGGAAGGAAAGGAGGGAGGAAGGAAGGAAGGAAGGAAGGAAGGAAAGAAAGAAAAGAGGGAGGAAGGAAGGAAGGACAGAAGGAAGGAAAAGAAGACAGGAATGAAAGATGGAAGGAAGGAAGGAAGGAAGGAAAAGAAGACAGGAATGAAAGATGGAAGGAAGGAAGGAAGGAAGGAAGGAAGGAAGGAAGGAAGGGAGGACGACACGAAGGTTATAGATAAATTCAAACTGAACTCCGCAGCAAGACATCATGGAAGTTACGCCCAGTTCAATATAATCAATATATTAAAAAAAGATCAATAAGAGAGTCAAGGAAGGAAGGAAGGAGGGAAGGGTGGAAGAGGAAGGAAAGGAGGAAGGAAGGAAGGAGGGAAGGAAAGAAAGAAAAAAGAGGGAGGAAGGAAGGACAGAAGGAAGGAAAAGAAGACAGGAATGAAAGATGGAAGGAAGGAAGGAAGGAAGGAAAAGAAGACAGGAATGAAAGATGGAAGGAAGGAAGGAAGGAAGGAAGGAAAAGAAGACAGGAATGAAAGATGGAAGGAAGGAAGGAAGGAAGGAAGGAAGGAAGGGAGGACGACACGAAGGTTATAGATAAATTCAGACTGAACTCCGCAGCAAGACAGCATTACGCCCAGTTCAATATAATCAATATATTAAAAAAAGATCAATAAGAGAGATTTGAAATGACCAAAAGTAAGACTGAATGCTCCTGAAAATGTCAAATGGTGTAACCACAAAATGTCAAATGGTGTAACCACAGTAGAATGATAGATATTAAACATTAAACTAGTTGATGTGTTTTATTGAGACAGGTGAATGTATTTTGTGTTGTTGTAATTTAAGAAACTGACCTTTTATTTTTTCTGTCCTTGCTTGTTGCCGTAGCGACGAACAAGCCGATGCCGGCGGCTCCGCCCCCGGTGCTGACGACCCTCATGTACTCGCTGGTTCCCATCATGGCCGTCACCGCCATCGTCCTCTTCTCCTTCTGGATGTACAGACACCACAAACTGGCTTACCCCCCCGTCCTGGTCCCTACACAGGTCAGACACACACACACACACACAGGTCAGACACACACACACACTCTCATTCATATGAACTCAAACCTAAAATGATTCTTAGGGTTTTTAGACTTTAATGAAACAGTTAAAATGTCAGTAAAGAAGCTTTGAGTGATCTGAGCCCCCCCCCCCCCCCCCCCCCACACCTGGAGCGTTTCTGTCAGATTCATCATCTCATTTCTTCTTCTGTTGTTGTAAAGCTTGTGTCTCAAACTGAATTTCTTCTTCTGCTGAATAAAAACTAGAAAAATAACAGGGTTCACGTTCACCTGCAGACAGGAAGTGGATATCAGAGGCTCACCGCACAAATAAAAGTCAATAAAAAAGAAAGAGTTGATGTGATGAGCTGCTTCGTTCTGATATACAGTAATAAGAATAATAATAAAAGCTGCAAGCAGCGATGAACGCCCCCCCCCCCCCCCATGCATGGTTACAGATACAACAGGGCAGAGGTGTCAAACTCATCTTCATTCAAGGGCCACATACAGACCAATCTGATCTGATGTGGGCCGGTCCATTAAAAAGATGGAAGGAAGGAAGGAAGGAAGGAAGGAAGGATGGAAGGAAGGAAGGAAGGAAGGATCGAAGAGAAGACAGGATGTAAAGATGGAAGGAAGGGAGGAAGGATGGAAGGAAGAGGAGAGAAGACAGTAAGGAAAGATGGAAGGAAGGAAGAGAAGACAGGATGTAAAGATGGAAGGAAGGGAGGAAGGATGGAAGGAAGATAAGAGAAGACAGTAAGGAAAGATGAAAGGAAGGAAGGAACGAAGGAAGAGAAGACAGGATGTAAAGATGGAAGGAAGAAAGGGAGGGAGGACCGAAGGAAGGAGGAAAGATGCAAGGATGGAAGGAAGAGGAGAGAAGACAGTAAGGAAAGAGGAAAGAAAGGAAGGAAGGAATGAAGGAAAGATTGAAGGAAGGAAGGGAGGAAGGACAGATGGAAGTAAGGAAGAGAAGACAGGATGTAAAGATGGAAGGAAGAAAGAGAGGATCGAAGGAAGGAAGGAAAGATGGAAGGAAGGGAGGAATGAAGGAAGGAAGAGAAGGAATGAAGGAAGGAAGAGAAGAGAGCAAGGAAAGATGAAAGGAAGGAAGGAATGAAGGAAAGATTGAAGGGAGGAGGGACAGACGGAAGTAAGGAAGAGAAGACAGGATGAAAAGATGGAAGGAAGAAAGGGAGGATCGAAGGAAGGAAGGAAAGATTGAAGGAAGAAAGGGAGGATCGAAGGAAGGAAGGAAAGATTGAAGGATGAAAGGGAGGGTCGGAGGAAGAAAGGGAGGATCGGAGGAAGGAAGGAAAGATGGAAGAGGACAGGAAGGAAAGTGGGCCGGATTGGACTCCTTGGCGGGCTGGTTGTGGCCCACGGGCCGCATGTTTGACCCCCTGTAATAGGGCTTGGTGCTGGTCAGTAATGATAATGAGTGTGTGATGCGACGGGTGGTATGAGCTCTGTGTTTCTGTCTCCGCCTCTCCTCTGGAACCAGCACGCCTTTCACATAATGATCGAGGTAAGAGACCCGACGTCCTCCCTGCACCTCTGTGTCCCCGTTACGTTACCGTTACCGTTACGTTCACGTTAACGTTACTTTACTTTAACTTCAGTTTGACTCTGAGTTTGCATCTCTGTGCTGCACTCTGTGTGTCTCTGTGATCTGTGCATGACGTGGATCTGACAGAACGCATCCAGAGAGGGTTCACCCCCCACCGCTGCCTGATGCCAAAACCCACTGATACCAGAGCAGCATTACTATTAATACTATTCTTCTCCTTCTTCTTCTTATTATTATATTATTATTATTATTATTATTATTATATTATTATTGTTGTTGGTGTTGTTGTTGACCCCATTTTGTCTTTTTTATTTATTTATTTATTTTTTATGTGATCACAACTAGGCATGGGCCGGTATGAGATTCTGACGGTTTGATAACCTGAGGTAAAAATATCACGGTTTCACGGTTTTATGATTACAGCTATAAAACGTGATAGTTTGAAATGTCTGTATTTAACACCAAAAAAGAAAGATTTTTTTCCCATTGAACGGTCTTTTATTTTTATGTATTTAAAATAAATAATAATAAAAATAACTGAATTATTTCTAAATAAATAATAAAAAAATAAGTGCAGTCCTTTAACTGAGGCTAAACCTGCAGCTCAAGTCACGACATAAATTAATTTTTTTTAGTGAAAAAAAAACAAACACTAAATGCAAATAAATGAACCTGTGGCTCAAGATCAGAACATAAATAATAGACAAAAGTAAAAACACTTCTAAGATGAATATAAATAAATAAATGCAGCAGGAGCTTAAAACTGAATCTCAACAGTTTTTGGAGACTTGCTCACGATCATATTGGATGTGTTTCCTCCTCGCGCTGCTACTGTCCGGGACCTTCTTCCTCCTCGCGCTGCTACTGTCCGTTACCTTCTTCCTCCGAGCCGCGGCCGTCTGTCTTTTTACGGTAGCCGAAGTATAAATACAGCCGACTTGGCGCTTTTAGACGAGGGGGGAAAGTTCGGGGGGCTCGCCTCCTTCAGCCATCATACAGTCTGCAGAGCTACCTGCTTGTAACAGCAACCGAGTACGGGAGGGGTTGTACTTCACGCTGCAACAGCCTGCAGAGCTACCTGCTTGTAACAGCAACCGAGTACGGGAGGGGTTGTACTTCACGCTGCAACAGCCTGCAGAGCTACCTGCTTATAACAGCAACCGAGTACGGGAGGGGTTGTACTTCACGCTGCAACAGCCTGCAGAGCTACCTGCTTATAACAGCAACCGAGTACGGGAGGGGTTGTACTTCACGCTGCAGCTGCACACGACCTGAGGGACCTCCACTCTCTCTCTCTGACGTCACATTAAAAAAAAAAAAAAAATTAATGGTTTTGAAACCGTGACTTTTTCATACCGTGGTATACCTTGAAACCGGTAACCGGCCCATGCCTAATCACAACAAATGAAATGAGGTGTTAGTTGTTTGACAGTGTTGTAATATATTGAGAGGATCACAGATGAAAGCTGCTTTCATCAGGACACACATGTTCAGAGACAGGAAGTGAACACGTCTGAACTGACTGTGATACAAGTTTATAAACAGCAGGAAGTGTCAGAAGAGTCCCATCAGTCTGTTGTTGGTTCAGGACTCACTCAGTCTGGTTCCTCCTGCAGGACCCGAGTCCTCTGCCCCCCTCCCCCATCCTGGGACACAAGCCTCTGCAGCTACTGGAGGTGAAAGCCAGGGGGCGCTTCGGCTGCGTGTGGAAGGCTCAGCTGCTCAGTGAATATGTGGCCGTCAAGATCTTCCCCATCCAGGTCTGTTCTGCACCTCCTCTGAGACACTGCACCTCCTCTGAGACACTGCACCTCCTCTGAGACATTCACACCTCCTCTGACACACTGCACCTCCTCTGAGACACTGCACCTCCTCTGAGACATTCACACCTCCTCTGAGACACTGCACCTCCTCTGAGACATTCACACCTCCTCTGAGACATTCACACCTCCTCTGTGACACTGCACCTCCTCTGTGACACTGCACCTCCTCTGACACATTCACACCTCCTCTGAGACACTGCACCTCCTCTGAGACACTCACACCTCCTCTGAGACATTCACACCTCCTCTGAGACACTCACACCTCCTCTGAGACACTCACACCTCCTCTGAGACATTCACACCTCCTCTGAGACACTGCACCTCCTCTGAAACATTCACACCTCCTCTGAGACAATCACACCTCCTCTGAGACACTGCACCTCCTCTGAGACACTGCACCTCCTCTGAGACACTGCACCTCCTCTGACACACTGCACCTCCTCTGAGACACTGCACCTCCTCTGAGACATTCATACCTCCTCTGAGACATTCATACCTCCTCTGAGACATTCACACCTCCTCTGAGACATTCACACCTCCTCTGAGACATTCACACCTCCTCTGAGACACTCACACCTCCTCTGAGACACTCACACCTCCTCTGAGACACTCACACCTCCTCTGAGACATTCACACCTCCTCTGAGACACTGCACCTCCTCTGAAACAATCACACCTCCTCTGAGACACTGCACCTCCTGAAACAATCATACCTCCTCTGAGACATTCACACCTCTTCTGAGACATTCACACCTCCTCTGAGACACTGCACCTCCTCTGAGACACTGCACCTCCTCTGAGACACTCACACCTCCTCTGACACACTGCACCTCCTCTGACACACTGCACCTCCTCTCAATCACACCTCATCTGAGACATTCACACCTCCTCTGAGACACTGCACCTCCTCTGAGACACTGCACCTCCTCTGAAACAATCACACCTCCTCTGAGACATTCACACCTCCTCTGAGACACTGCACCTCCTCTGAGACACTGCACCTCCTCTGAGACACTGCACCTCCTCTGAGACACTCACACCTCCTCTGAGACACTGCACCTCCTCTGAGATACTGCACCTCCTCTGAGACATTCACACCTCCTCTGACACACTGCACCTCCTCTGAGATACTGCACCTCCTCTGAGATATTCACACACCTCCTCTGAGACACTGCACCTCCTCTGAGACATTCATACCTCCTCTGACACACTGCACCTCCTCTGAGATACTGCACCTCCTCTGAGACACTGTACCTCCTCTGAGACAATCGCACCTCCTCTGACACACTGCACCTCCTCTGACACACTGCACCTCCTCTGAGACACTCGCACCTCCTCTGATACATTCACACCTCCTCTGAGACACTGCACCTCCTCTGACACACTGCACCTCCTCTGAAACATTCACACCTCCTCTGAGACACTGCACCTCCTCTGAGACACTGCACCTCCTCTGAGACACTGCACCTCCTCTGAAACATTCACACCTCCTCTGAGACACTGCACCTCCTCTGAAACATTCACACCTCCTCTGAGACACTGCACCTCCTCTGAAACATTCACACCTCCTCTGAGACACTGCACCTCCTCTGAAACATTCACACCTCCTCTGAGACACTGCACCTCCTCTGAAACATTCACACCTCCTCTGACTTACTGAATAATGAATGTTCATGTAGGAAATGTTTGTGTGCGTCTGCTGCTGTATGTGGTTCCAGTTCTCTATAGAAACCCCCCTTACACACACACACACACACACACACACACACACACACACACACAATCTGTGCTGTGTGACTTACAGCTCAAAGCTTTAATCTCCCTGAGGCTGATGAGGTCCTCAGCCAATCAGCATTCAGTA
>JAJDFG010000314.1:47500-262500 GCA_021039105.1 Scomber colias
GAGGTACTAGTACTTTACTGTAGTACTGTTAGAGGTACTAGTACTTTACTGTAATACAGTTAGAGGTACTTTACTGTAGTACAGTTAGAGGTACTTGTACTTTACTGTAGTATAGTTAGAGGTACTAGTACTTTACTGTAGTACAGTTAGAGGTACTAGTACTATACTGTAGTACAGTTAGAGGTACTAGTACTATACTGTAGTACAGTTAGAGGTACTAGTACTTTACTGTAGTACAGTTAGAGGTACTAGTACTCTACTGTAGTACAGTTAGAGGTACTAGTACTCTACTGTAGTACTGTTAGAGGTACTAGTACTTCACTGTAGTACTGTTAGAGGTACTAGTACTTTACTGTAGTACAGTTAGAGGTACTAGTACTATACTGTAGTACAGTTTGAGGTACTTGTGCGTCTCTATTGATTAGTTTTTCATGTTCAGGTCTATTAACAGCTGGCTTCATGTTAGACTTCCACAATAAAAGTCCTTTTATCAGAGTTTAAAACCATAAAACCAAAGGTCATCAAACAGGAAGTGGAGGAACTATGACTCATATTTACTCATAAATAATCAGAATATTTAAAACCTGACAGCTGACTGTTGAGGCTTTAATTCCTTCTTAAAGAAAATGACGTGATTCACTTATTATTTTACACTTATTACACTATACTTTACTTTTATTCATATTTTACTAAACTTTTGTGAAGCTTTTGAAAGTTCTGATGATATTTTGTTGTCTGGCTCAAACGTTGCTTAAAGCTCAGATTGGTTTTATTTGGTTTCAACATGTAGTTCAGTAAAGAGCCGACGGTCGGCTGCATCAGCCATGAGCGGCCACCAGGGGGCGCTGTTCCCCCGTTTACAGGCAGAGGGACCGTCACTCTAACCCAGACTGATTCATTCAGTCTCAGTTTGGCAGCGTTGGGAAGATTACTTTGGAAATGTTAGTTACAGTTATAAGTTACCCTGTTGAAATGTAATAGTAGTGTAACTATTTCAATTACTTTCTCAGAGTAATGTAACTGATTACATTTCATTACATTTAGATTACTTTTGGATTACTTTTCTTATTTATCTTAATGAATGAATGCTCTCGACTGTTAGACCTGATAGTGTTACTGTGTTACTCTAACCCAACGCTGCTCTGCTTTCTGTATGAAGTGTTCACATCCCAACCTGCAGGGAGTTTGGTTCCGGGGGGGGGGGGGGGGGGGGGGTTACACTTGGTGTCGGTCCGGGGGAGGGGGGGGGGGGGGGGGGGGTTACACTTGGTGTCGGTCCGGGGGAGGGGGGGGGTTACACTTGGTGTCGGTCCGGGGGAGGGGTGCGATCGGTGTCGGTCTAATAAGCAGCAACACAGAGCTATAAGGACGCTTTGCTCTCACACGCGCTGCATTTATAGTCACACATATACACACATATACACACATACACACACACATACACACATATACACACATACACACATATACACACATACACACATATACACACATATACACACATACACACACATATACACACATACACACATATACACACATACACACACATATACACACATACACACATATACACACATACACACATACACACATATACACACATACACACATACACACATACATACACACACACATATACACACATATACACATATACACACATATACACACATACACACACATATACACACATATACACATATACACACATATACACACATACACACACATATACACACATACACACACATATACACACATACACACATATACACACATACACACACATACACACACATATACACACATACACACACATACACACATACACACACATACACACATACACACACATATACACACATACACACATACACACATATACACACATATACACACATATACACACATACACACATATACACACATACACACACATATACACACATACACACATACACACATATACACACATATACACACATACACACATATACACACATATACACATATACACACATACACACACATATACACACACATACACACACATACACACATACACACACATACACACACACACATACACACATATACACACATACACACACATACACACACATACACACATACACACACACACATACACACACATATACACATATACACACGTGCACAGACACTCTCTAGTGTGTCTCTGCTCACTCCAGATTCCAGTAGATTGAGTTTTTGTGCCGTCAGGGAGCTGCTATCATGTGCAGGAGATGGGATGTCTGTGTTTGTATGTGCCCCCCCGACATGTTGCTGAGTCTGACTGAAACATGACCAGAGACAGCCAATCACAAGCATCAGGATCCAACTTGCTGCTTTGAAAGGTTGATATGAAAAAAACTATTTGATAAATCCGAGATTATGTAATCATGGAAACTTCCAAAAGCAACGGTAATTTAATTACACATTTTCTTACAGTAATGTAACGGATTACAATTATGTACATTTTGTAATTTAACGTCGTTACATGTAATTCGTGACTCCCCAACACTGTGATTTACTTTCTCCTCATCAAAGAGCTCTGACTTTCCCTCTTTATGTCGGCTTGTTCATTTAAAGAGTGAAAAAAGGAAAGAACAGAGAAAAGACTGAAGCTCTGAGAAGCTGAGGACAGAGACACCAGCTGCTCCTCTGACCTTCCTGTCGTCCTCCCGGGTCAAATTGACCCCTCTGTTTTGACTCTTCCTTCCTTCCTTCCTTCCTTCCTTCCTTCCTTCCTTCCTTCCATCTGTTCTTCCTCTCTCCCTCTCTTTCTTCTTCTCTCTTTCCTCCCTTTCTTCTGTCCTTCTTTCCTCCCTCCCTCCTACCTTCTTTCCTTCCTTACTTCTTTCCTCCGTCCTTCCTTCCTCCCTTCCTTCTTTCCTCTGTCCTTCTTTCCTTCCTTCCTCCCACCCTCCTACCTTCTTTCCTCCCTCCCTCCTACCTTCCTTCCTTACTTACTTCTTTCCTCCATCCTTCCTTCCTCCCTTCCTTATTTCCTTTCCACCCTTCCTTCCTTCTTTCCTCCATCCCCCTTTCTTCCTTCTGTCGTACCTTCCTCTCTCTCTCCTTCCTTCCTTCCTCCCTGCCTTCTTTCCTTTACTCCCTTCCTTCCTTCTATCCTTTACTCCCTTCCTTCCCTCCTCCCTCCCTCCCTCCTTTCCTTCCTTGACTCGAACACAACAGGAGGGTTGGAGAAGATAAAAGCCGTCATTGGTTTTGGACCAAAAATAGAAATGGAGTGAAAAAGAAAGTGAGTCACATGATTAAAGAAAAGCATCAGGATCAAACAGGAAGTTGTGATTACTGTCAATTAGAAAAAATGGAAAGGAGTCAACTGTCACATCCTGTTATAGCTCGTATTTTATTTTGAAAGTCATTCTCTCCTTGTGTATTTTGTTGGTTTTACTTCCTGTGTGTGCCCTGCCTTGGTTGATTGGCTCATGTGATTCACCTGAGTTGTTTCTCTCACCTGTGTCCTGTTAGTTATTACCTCATCATGTTATATAGCTTTGGTTTGCTGTTCAGTCTCTGTGTGTGTTTCACTTCCTGTTTATTCACCTGTTGTTCCAGCTGCTCTGCAAACCGTGACATCAACATGTAAAAGCATATAACAGCCGTAAAATAAAGACTCCATATTTAAATGTAAAAGCAATCTGCACATTCGCTTCCTGCAGCATCAAATACGTCTTTAAAGGGAAGAAGAAGCCAGCGAGAAACAAACAAGTAAAAACATTTCTCCAACTAAAAGACAAAATAACACGAAACCAGGAAAGCAACAAACACCAGCAGCTCTCCACAAAGGGAGCCAAGTCTGTTACAGTCAACTTAAAATCACCACAGGCAGGAATAATCTCAGCCAGCGTGAGATCAGTTCAGAGGTTAAAAGACTGAAACGGATCCACGATGAATATTTATTTATGTACTTAACACAAAACATTATGAAGGAAAGTCATCAGACGCTGACACATCCAACATGATCGGGTCCTTTTGGTTTACACACAGAAACAAGACTCAGCAGTGACATCACACCTGGATGCTGCAGGCGATGTAGTATTAACAGACCGCTGTCTTCTTCTTCTTCTTCTTCCCTAACCCTAACAGTAACCCTGCAGCACTCTGTTCCCCTCATTACATTCTGCCTGCTGTAATTCTTTTTTTTATAAATATATTTTTTGGGACTTTTTGCCTTTATTGTACAGGTAAGCGGAGAGAGACAGGAAACTGGAGGCAGAGAGGGGGGAATGACACGCAGGACAGGATCGCTCGGCGCGGGATTTGAACCGGGGTCGCCTGCAGCGAGGACTGTAGCCTCAACACACGGGGCGGGCGCTCCACCCACCGAGCCATGCTCAACCCCTGCCTTCTGTGATTCTTAAGGAAACTCTCCCAGAACACTAAACTCTGAATCCATCAGGTTGAAAGCGATGACAGCTGGGCACAAAGTGTTCTTCTGTTAACAAGCAGAAGGTAGGGGGCGCTGTGGAGCAGAGAGTAGCTCCTGTTTGCAAACTAGTCTTTGTTCTCCTATACGGCCCAAGTTGTGTCAGGGAGAAGCAGCTCGACACGAAATATGGACGAGTCTGATGCTAACAGTGATGCTAACAGTGATGCTAACCGTGATGCTAACCGTGGGTCACATCCTGGTGACGAGGAGCCTTCCTCTCCGTGCTCCTTTCGGAACGAGACACGCGCCTCCTTTGGTCCTCTTCAGTCCACAATTGATTGATTTGCCTCTCGCCTCACGGATGTTGAGTCTTCACTTTGAGATATTGCCGGCTCTTTTCCTTCAGCTGTTTCCAGTGTTGGTCTGCTCCGGTGGAAGTTGTAGTCCAGAGTCTCGTATGCTAGGAGACTGAAAGTGCAGCGCTGTCTGGCAAACATCAGGATGTGATTCGGGAACGCCTCGAGGGCTGCAGTGGATCTGAATGAACAAAAAGAAAAACAAATATAAATATACATTTAGAAATGAGTAAAATAGTCGTAATGTAAGCTGTGAAATATATTGCCACACACTACCAGATATCTCTGTCCTTCTGCCAACGCTTCTGGAGGATAACATCCACTAACGCCCTGCGGCACCTGGAGTCCCTCTGGATCCACTCCTTTCCTCCAGGGGACCATGTGGACATCTTCCCGTTGTCCACGTGTGAATATTGCATACATGGTGGATGATTCCAACCCACACATACAAAAACAGATGAATGAACTTAAAAATCATTATTATGAGTTACGTGCTCAGCAGGAATTACTCAGTTGTGTCAGCTGTCTCACAGCACCAACAAAAATGCTTGAAGTCTTTCAGCCAGTGTCTGAGCGTGGCTTCTCTTCGCTCTCACGTCACACCTATTGTTTCTCATGCTGAGAAGTGATAAATCCTACCACACAGAAATTAATATATTATATTCAGAATGTAATCCATACATCCCAACTCTCCCGCATATTGATAGCGGCTCTCCCAGAGTCCGGCGCTCGTGTGTGTTTGTGTGACTATCAGTGCAGCGTGTGTGAGCGCTGTCCTTCTAGCTCTGTGTTGCTGCTTATTAGACACACGGACTCCCTGATGTCTGTGTAATCTCACGCCAAATTTGAGAGCCCTGATTGTTTTATGTCCTACGATACTTAGCCTTGTCTAGATACACACTCGCCTAGTAACACATACACACACAAAATAAATGACCAAACAATTTTACTTTTAGCAGATAAATGTAAAATGAAGATCCAGGTATGGATTACATATTTGAACGGGTTTGGCCGATAACATAACTTTTCCCACACGGTGGGAATGTGTGCTACATGATAAACAAATACGAGATTTCAAACAAATTATGGAGCATCGTGAAAAGTATTCATATAAGTTTCTAACTCTGATGAGCAGGCTTCTCCTCAGTTTGTTTTTCACACTGGGTCATTACTCTGACTTACTGTCTTTAGCACACTGACTCAATCAATCTTTATTTATAAAGCACCAAAGTAGAGTAGTTGGAGTAGAGAGGAGAGAGAGGAAGGAGAGGAGAGAGAGGAAGGAGAGGAGAGAGGAAGGAGAGGAGAGAGAGAGGAAGGAGAGGAGAGAGAGAGAGGAAGGAGAGGAGAGAGAGGAAGGAGAGGAGGAGAGAGAGGAAGGAGAGGAGAGAGAGGAAGGAGAGGAGAGAGAGAGAGGAGAGGAGAGAGAGGAAGGAGAGGAGAGAGAGGAAGGAGAGGAGAGAGAGGAAGGAGAGGAGAGAGGAAGGAGAGGAGAGAGAGGAAGGAGAGGAGAGAGAAGCACATTGAAGGTCCAGGACTGGAATCTGTCATCTGGACGTCTCCAGGCCCAGATTACCTGTGAGACCAGAAAGCACAGACAACTCCGGGGAAGAAGTTTAGCTTATTGAAGCATTAATAGAACATGAATGTTAATGGATATAGATGGATGGATAGAGAGAGAGAGGGAGGAGGAGAGAGGAGCCCAGTGCATCATGGGAGTCCCCCGGCAGTCTAAGCCTATAGCAGCATAAACTAGGAGCTGGAACCGGCCCCAACTAGAAGCTTTATCACAAAGGAACGTTTGAAGCCTACTCTATCACTAAACCTAAATATGCATCACATAGAAAGCACTAAATATAATGATAGTAATAATACCACATCAGTTTTTCTCAGAATTATATGGATGAAAAAGATCTTTGTTTAAAAATTGTTACGACTTCGAGATCGTCTGACTTAATTTTATTTGCTATGGAAGCTGGTTGTGTCCCGCCTTCAGGCTTGTGGTTTTTAAGGCCAGTTTCTTCCAGCTGCAGGTGGCTCTGCTCAACCCATTTCCAACCAAACATCTGCCTCACCCTAACCCTGCAATCAGTGTAAAGTGTTTGAAGTTTTGCTCATGTGAAATACCAGCAGGTGGTCGGGATGGGCAGAGTAGTCAGTGTTTTGTCACTTCGCTCTTTTGTTGTTGTGCTGTTAGCATCCTCTATGGATTTTAAATAAAACCCCTGAAAAGGGCTGCAAAATGCATCATTGCTAGAGGCTGTTAGGAGGTGGGAGGAGGGCCGAGGCCGGGTCGGAACAGATAGCAGCAGGTTTGTGTTTGTCCAGACGAAGGATTTTCAATAAAAACAGGAAGCAGTAATCGTGTAATAAAATGCTTTAATCTGTTGTTCAGGTGACTGCAGCTTCTTTTTTTCTTCTTTTCTACAAGAACTTTATTTACTTTTAAAGAATGAATCCAGCTGATGGAGTAAATCACATTGTAAGAAACCTGCTGATCAACACAAAGAAAAACAGAACAGCTGGTAGAAAGACAGAAACATGAGAACGAGTGTTGTGTTTCAGATTGTGGCTCAGTTGTTGGCGATGGTCCGGTCTATGAAGGTGCGCAGTGCTGTGACGCGGGCGTACACAGCGGGAGTGTTGGTACTGCAGGTGGATCTTCCAAAGGACACAATCCCGACCAGAGTAAAGGCGTTGTCCTTCTGACAGACCAGAGGACCGCCGGAGTCGCCCTGGAAACAAACACACACACAAAATAAACACACAAAGAAACAACAACTGCAGCTGATAGCTACGTTAGCATTGCTATCTTGCACCATGTTTGTCGACGGGTAGCACCTACCGAACAGCTGGAGGCTCCGGCTCCTCCAGCGCAGATCATATTGCGGGTGATGGTGCCACGGAAGACCCTGCGACACTGCCGATCACTTACAAGAGGGAGGGCAGTCTGCTGCAGCAGGGCGGGGGTTTGACGAGCTGAAACACATCACCAACATTACAACTGTACTGCAACGAGCAAATTCACTTTAACTACTGCGACCACCACTACTGCTACTACTACTACTACTACTACTACTACTACTGCTACTACTACTACTACTACTACTACTACTACTACTACTACTACTACTACTACTACTACTGCTGCTACTACTACTGCTGCTACTACTACTGCTACTGCTGCTACTACTACTACTACTACTGCTACTACTGCTACTACTAGTACTACTACTGTTACTACTGCTACTGCTGCTACTACTACTACTACTACTGCTACTACTGCTACTACTACTACTACTGCTACTATTACTACTACTACTACTACTACTGCTACTGCTACTACTACTGCTACTACTGCTACTACTGCTGCTACTACTGCTACTGCTGCTGCTATAATAATAATAATAAAAGTCACCATTGCCGTTGGTCAGGCCCCAGCCGGTGGTTATGCACGATGTTCCTGTAGCGAAGTTATCTGCGGCCTCGGCCACACACACAGGGGACACATGCCTGTTCATCTGGACAGGGCTGGACAGCTTGAGGAGCGTGATGTCGTTGTTAAAGCGGGGACGGTTGTAGTTGGGATGCCTGAACACCTGACAGGAAATGACATCATTAGCCGGTGAACATGCAGTAGCTCATGAGATGTGATGAAGTCGTGCTGCTTGTCACTCACCCTGCTGACCCTTTTCACCTGGACGTCCTCGGCAGAGGAGGAGCGGTCGTGTTCTCCAAGAACCACAAGGTGGGACCTCGTCCTGCAGAAACAGATATGAGTGAAGCTGAGAAACACCTGAGAAACACCTGATCTTCAGCAGTGAGAAGATGAAGGTGAAGATGACAGGTGAGGTCAAAGGTCAAAGGTTAACCTGGTGTTTACCTGAAGTTGCAGTGAGCAGCAGTCACCACCCAGCTCTCATTGATGAGGGAACCTCCACAGAAGTGGAAGCCATTAGTGGTCTGAAAAAACAAAAGGTTCATTAATGTGTGAGTGTGTGTGTGTGTGTGCGTGCGTGTGTGTGTGTGTGTGTGTGTGTGTGTGTGTGTGTTACCTGCAGGGACACCTGCCAGGGCCAGGAGTGAGGCCGCGCCTCCTCACCGTTCACGATATAGGAGTAACCGGTGATGTCGGGGGGGATGGCAGGAGTACCACAAGCTGGTGACATCACCATAATGACATCATCATAAAAACATCACCATAAAAACATCAGACGACATAAAACACCTCGGGTCACATTTTCAAGTTATTAGTAGTGTTATTAGGACTGAGCGCTGACCAGCATGAAGCCCTATAGTATCTGTAAACCGACATGCATGGGGGGGGCGAGGGCCCGTTCACCGCTGCAGCTTTAATTATTATTATTCTTATATACATCTCTACGTGAGTGCTATAGTCTCTCTCCTCTCAGCTGGCCAATCAGCCAGAGTCCCGTAAATATTAAATCCATAAATCAATATTAAGATTAAAAATGATTCATCACCAGCAGCTGAGTTTACCCAGCATGCTTCACTCCCTCACCTGTCTGACCGTAGGCGGCGCCGGCGAAGGAGAAGCAGGAGAGGATCCAGAGGAAAGCCATGACTCCAACATGAAAGCTCCGTCTGAGAGACCAGCCTTTATACACACAGAGAGTGTGTGTGTGTGTGTGTGTGTGTGTGTGTGTGTGTGTGTGTGTGTGTGTGTGTGGTTATGTGTAACAGCTGTGCTGTGTAATTAACTGAAAAGATTTGTTGTGTAAACTTCCACAGTTAAATGTGAGACAGCAGTTTTCTGTCTTTGGGTTATTCGTCGCCGAGACTGATCACGTTTAGTGTTGCTGGTCATGTTTATCAGTTATTGTGAGAGCAAGAGCAAAACTCTCCACATTATGCTGTTATAGCTGCATCTCTTCTTTGTATTCTATATCATAATTTATTATATGTCATCTCTTTTAGTTGCACCTGTAATCTGATTATATAATATAACCATAAAGCTTTCTATTGTATTCTGTTCCAGCAGCAGAGAGCAGACTGTTGGTAGAGATGTTTAACATTCAGACTCTTCTTTATCTCTTTATTTTATATTTTATCTTTACATTGTGTCTGTTTTTTGTTTTTTCTTTGTTTTACTTCAATCTGATTGCAGTAATTTAATAGAAATGACTTGCTTTAGTTTGTTGTAAGATGATCACAGTAACAACACACTGCTTTGTAACAGACGTTCAAATAAGAAGAATAAAAAGTCTGTAATGAAACTAAAGAGTTTTGCTTTAGAAGAGACGAGGATCAGCAGCTGCTTGCAGACAGCTGTTGGGACACCTTGTGGCATTTTGAAATGTGGTGACACGCGTATAAAGTTCCTCCTTTAACAAACCTGAGAGAAGCTGCTGACCACTTTAACTTGTGAAACACGTTTCTCCACTTTCATGTTTTTTCAAAAACCTAAATCAGAGACTCACTTTCTTCTTTCGTTTTTAAAGTTTGACATCCTGCAGACACGCGTTCGCCTGTCACTGCACAAATAATAACTCATATAAAATTATAATTAACTAATAAATAAAGAGGGGAGAATTACTGGTGATGTATTTGAGGATTAAATTATTATCTTTTGAACAAATCAGAGCCAAATATGCTGAACCATGCCAACATTTTATGGCTATCTTCAGGTCAGACTTTAGTCAGTAAGCTGCAGAGAGTCTGACAGAAACCAGGACGCTGAGATTAACATGAACTCTACTATTTTATTAACAGCTTCTCTCTGAGCTCAGCCAGTAACCTCAGTTATTCACTCATTCTTGTTACAGTGTTGTATAACAGAAACATTATTTCCTACTTATGTGTAAAACTACAGTCCTCATGTAACACTGACAGAATGAACAAGGCAGCAGAGCTTCAGAGGCAGGGGACGGTGCACTGCTGACCTCGACTCGGGACGTTGTGGAGCGGTGGAAGGAATACTTCGAAGACCTCCTCAATCCCACCGACACGCCTTCCAGTAAGAAGCAGGGCCTGGGGACCCGGGTGTGGGCTCTCCTATCTCTGGGGTGGAGCTCACTGAGGTGGTCAAAAAGCTCCTCGGTGGCAGGGCCCCGGGGGGGATGAGATCCACCCCGAGTTCCTCAAGGCCCTGGATGTTGTGGGGCTGTCATGGTTGACACGACTCTGCAGCATCGCGTGGACATCGGGGGCAGTGCCTCTGGATTGGCAGACTGGGGTGGTGGTCCCTCTTTTTAAGAAGGGGGACTGGAGGGTGTGTTCCAACTACAGGGGGATCACACTCCTCAGCCTCCCTGGTAAGGTCTATTCGGGGGTGCTGGAGAGGAGGGTCCGTCGGATAGTCGAATCTCGGATTCAGGAGGAGCAGTGTGGTTTTCGTCCGGGCCGTGGAACAGTGGACCAGCTCTACACCCTCTGCAGGATCCTTGAGGGTGCATGGGAGTTTGCCCAACCAGTCCACATGTGTTTTGTGGACTTGGTGAAGGCATTCGACCGTGTCCCTCGGGGAGTCCTGTGGGGGGTTCTCCAGGAGTACCCCTAATACGGGCCGTCCGTTCCCTGTATGACCGGTGTCAGAGCTTGGTCCGCATTGAAGGTAATAAGTCGGACTTGTTTCCAGTGAGGGTTGGACTCCGCCAGGGCTGCCCTTTGTCACCGATCCTGTTCATAATCTTTATGGACAGGATTTCTAGGCGCAGCCAGGGTGTGGAGGGGGTCCGGTTTGGTGACCTCAGGATCGGGTCACTGCTTTTTGCAGATGATGTGGTCCTGTTGGCTTCATCAGACCGTGACCTCCAACTCTCACTGGATCGATTCGCCACCGAGTGTGAAGCGGCCGGGATGAGAATCAGCACCTCCAAATCCAAGTCCATGGTCCTCTACCGGAAAAGGGTGGAGTGCACTCTCCGGGTCGGGGATGAGATCCTGCCCCAAGTGGAGGAGTTCAAGTACCTCGGGGTCTTGTTCACAGTGAGGGAAGGATGGAGCGTGAGACCGACAGGCGGATCGGTGCGGCGTCTGCAGTAATGTGGACTCTGCACAGATCCGTCGTGGTGAAGAGAGAGCTGAGCCGAAAGGCAAAGCTCTGGATTTACCAGTCGGTCTTGGTTCCTACCCTCACCTCTGGTGTTCAGGGCCCGTCCCACCGGTAGGAGACCCAGGACACGCTGGAGAGATTATGTCTCTCGGCTGGCCTGGGAACGCCTCGGGATCCCCCGGGAAGAGCTGGACGAAGTGGCTGGGGAGAGGGAAGTCTGGGCTTCCTGCTTAGGCTGCTGCCCCCGAGACCCGACCAGGATAAGCGGCAAGAAGACAGACGGACGGACAGACGGATTATTTCCTCCTTTTGTGGAAAACTACAGTCCTCATAAACACTGACAGAATGAACAAGAACCAGGCAGCAGAGCTTCAGAGGAAGCGAAGCGATGCAGTGAGATCTTTCCTCTCTGTGTTCAGTGAAAGCAGAAGATGTAAAGTCCTACATACATTACATCTGGCCCTTCCCTTGGATATTTACATTTTAGGGAAAAATCTCACAGGAAATGAACATACACATACACTCTGGTTTGTTTCTGCTAAATCTCTGAGGAGAGAGACTTTCTGTGTCAAGTCTCCTGCAGAAACTCCTAAACAAGCTTCTTTTATTAGCATCAGTTACTATTTCAGTGGATGAAGTCCAGAGCTCAGCTGATAGCTGCTGGTATGAAGAGTTTAAAGCTCTTCTGATGCTCGAGCTCAGTTTTAAAGGGGAATCAGTCCACAGACGCTGCTGCAACGTTGCACCTCTATCGCTCTAAAGCCTTCGCTGCATATTCCCTCATTTATGTGTCGAAGTCTCTTTACAATTTAAAAAGATTCATCACAAAAGCAGTTGATGAGATGTTAATCAGATCAGTTCGATGTTCTCGGGTTATCAAAGTGTTTAATCACATTAATTAGTTTCATGTCTGGAACAAACATCACATAATAGAGTTTATTACATAATGACATTTACACACATTTGTTTATTCATTTGCTTTTGTAATAAATGTGTTAAATTGTAAAGAGACTTTATGGAAACCCTGTATATCTAAACTGTGAACAAGAACTAACCAAGTAAAGTCATTCTGTGTCTGCTCTAAAACTGAATCAAATATAAAGTAATTCATTTAAAAGCAGCAAATAAAGAGAAGAGACTGCAGGACTAAAACCAGAACAGCCATTTGTGAGGAAACAGCTTGAAACACATCATGTAATAACAGCAGTCTGTTATAACACCTGCAGCCACATGTTGTAATAACTTTCACCACATTACCGTTATTACAACATGTGAGCTTTTTAATGACAGTGTTATAAATGGTGCATTATGTAATAAACAGTCATAATGGATGGACTCAATCATGAATACTGTTTTGTGACTAAGAGGAGAACATAATGTCTTCTAATGAAGTTTTTTCAGGAAATGAACCAAATTTAAAGTATCTGAATATTTCTTGTTGATCCCAAAGCTCCCAAAAGTTTGGTCTAAATAATCCTTAAAAGAGATCAGACCCTTCTCGAGAGGGTGAGGGTTAGGATAAGGAAGACCTCATCCCCATATGCAATAATCAGTTGTTGTTTCTAGATGTGTAATGAGGAGAGTACAGCAGGGTTGTTAGTGACAGCAGACATGTTGGTTTGGTTTCCTTCTGTAATAACAGACATGTTACGTTGGATCATCGTCACACTTCATGGTTTGCTCCGTGTTAAAAAGAGATCAACCTGAAGGCCTCAGCTTCCTATAAAGAATCATTTATCAGTCTAGGTGTCAAACTCATTCCACAAAGGGCCATGTGGCTGCAGGTTTTCATTCCAACCAAGCAGGAGCACACCAGACTGAACTCACTCTTCAGTCAGCTGATTGGTGTGCATGTGTGCTATTTGACCGCCTGACTACAGCCGGGATCATAATTAATGTGTCTACCATCTTTATCTTTCATGCACTTCTTGAATGTTTAAACCAATAAACCATCAAACGTTAACTCATCAATGTTGATCAATGTATAAGTAACACTAACCCAAGTCTGCACCTGGTTTAATGTTCATGTTAATGTTCAAGATTCATGTTAAGTACAGTTGTTAACCCCAACCCCCCCACGCTCCTGCTCGGTGCCTCAGGTCAGCTGATCTGCTGCTCCTGGAGGTACCGAGGTCAAAGGTCAAAGCTCAGGTCAGCTGATCTGCTGCTCCTGGAGGTACCGAGGTCAAAGCGGAAGCTCAGAGGGGATAGAGCATTTTCTGTAGCTGCTCCTAAATTATGGAACAAGCTTCCTTTAAATATTAGACAAGCCTCCTCACTGTCTGTTTTTAAAACTCGTCTTAAAACCCATTTTTATTCCTTGGCTTTCAACCGTGCATGAGACTCTGCTCCTGTTTTAGTGTTTTATTGTTTTTAATTTGTTTAACAATAATTTTAGTATTTATTTCCTGTTAATAGTTTTATGTTCCTGTGTTTTATGTATTTATGTTCAGCACTTTATTTCAGCTGTCGTTGTTTTAAAGTGCTTTATAAATAAAGTTGAGTTTACGTCTGTCGACTGAAGTATTCAGAAGTACGAACAACTGTCTGCCAGGAGACTCATCTGCTATTTCTACAGTAAAACACTGCAGTTTGAGTTTAAGCAGCTTCTAGTTTGTTTGTTGTTTAAATAAGTTTCAAACAAAGAATAAAATGTGTGTTTGTGTGAATGTGTTGCAGTAATGCTGCTGACGAGGATCAGATGCTGCTTGCAGACAGCTGTTGGGACACCTTGTGGCATTTTGAAATGTGGTGACATTCATATAAAGTTCCTCCTTTAACAAACCTGAGAGAAGCTGCTGACCACTTTAACTTGTGAAAGACGATTCGGTTCGGTTGACACAGCTTCCTGTTGCTTTCAGGAGAAATCAAAACGGAGCGGCTGCTGTGATACGATGTCAGAGGTACGAGGATGTGCTTCATGGTTTATAATCACTATCACTGGAAAAACATCTTATCTGAAACAGTGAAGCAGCTTTAACCTTTGATCAGTTCAGTTTCATTGATGGAGGAAAGTCAGTCGTAAGCCCTGAGAGGAGCTTTAGAGCAGGGGTCTCCAAACTATTCCACAAAGGTTCATGTGGTTGCAGGTTTTAGTTCCAACCAATCAAGAGCACACCATTTGAACAATCAGCTGTCTGAAGACCGAGATCAGCTGATTAAATGAATCAAGTCTGGTGTGCTCCTGCTTGGTTGGAATGAAAACCTGCAGCCACATGGCCCTTTGTGGAATAGTTTGGAGACCCCTGCTTTAGATGTTCATCCTGAGAGAAAGACTCCAGTGAAATGTTAACTGTGACTTCAGCTCAGCTCATCTGGCCATGAGACTCACAATGGATTATTAAACTCATCTAATAAATACAATAAAATAAAATAAAGGAGAAAATAATTTTGTATTTGATTATTTTATTGAATCAGTAGCTTGGGTTGGTTTGATTCTTTGGTGAGTGGACTGAACATGTGAACAATCATACAGATAATAAAATAATGAAGCTGCTCTATGAGGTTAGAGACTTTTATTCACTGCTGAGCATCAACACGTGGTTATTTAAACTAAAGTACAGCAGAGTTCACAGCTTTTTCTTCCTTCTGTCCTTTTCAAATATAATTATTTTTTGTTACTGATAGTATCAACAGGTTAATACATTACATCACCAAATGAATATTGGCTATAACATGAAGTCAGTATGATATTAAAGTGATATTGTGTCCTGAGTCTGTAACAGAAACACCAGCTGAATACTAGTATAACATCAGGACTGATTATTACCTGTATCTGGGCTGCACTTTCAATCCTGCAACATGAATCTGTTCAACACATCTGCAGCATGAAATAAAACTTAATCAACTCATATAAACCATCTTTCTCCTGCTGAGTCACTGCAGAGCTGCTGCTGCTGCTTTCAATGGTTTACTGTCCTTATTCTAACAGTGTGGAGACGGATGCTTCATGTTTCATCTGATCATTAGACTGCCGGGGGACTCCCATGATGCACTGCTCTCCCAGCATGCAGGCCTACTTGTGGTTCCTAGTATCTCTAAAAGTAGAACAGGAGGCAGAGCCTTCAGTTCTCAGGTTCCTCTCCTGTGGAACCATCTCCCAGATTGGTTCCGGGGGGCAGAACCCTCTCTACATTTAAGAGTAGGCTTCAAACGTTCCTTTGTGATAAAGCTTATAGTTAGGGTTCCAGCTCCTAGTTCATGCTGCTATAGGCTTAGACTGCCGGGGGACTCCCATGATGCACTGGGCTCCTCTCTCCTCCTCCCTCTCTCTCTCTATCCATCCATCTATCCTCTCTCCTCCTCCCTCTCTCTCTCTATCCATCCATTCTTCCTGTTAAAAGATGTTCTCCCACTCTGAGTCTGGTTCTGAGGGTTCTTCCTGTTAAAAGATGTTCTCCCACTCTGAGTCTGGTTCTGAGGGTTCTTCCTGTTAAAAGATGTTCTCCCACTCTGAGTCTGGTTCTGAGGGTTCTTCCTGTTAAAAGATGTTCTCCCACTCTGAGTCTGGTTCTGAGGGTTATTCCTGTTAAAAGATGTTCTCCCACTCTGAGTCTGGTTCTGAGGGTTAGGGCTCTATGTGGAAAGAGCCTTCACATGACTCTGTTGTGATTTGGAGCTTTATAAATAAAGATTGATTGATTGATTATAACGTCTCACAGGTTATTACCATGTTTGTTCTTAGATCATTATTTTGTTCCTTTAAGAAGCTCATCTCCACTTCAGCTGCAGGTGAGCTGACTGTGTGGCTCAGTGGCGCCCCCTTGTGTTTCTAACTGGACTCGTCTCACCACAGTGCTGAACTTCTGAAGTCACCACAACAATAGAAGACATGATCAATATTACTGATTTAAGCTGGTCAGTTTAAATTCAACCATGAAATATGTGTTATTAATATAGTGATGTTAAATGATGTAAACTATCACTAAACCTAAATATGCATCATACAAAAGGACCAAATATAATAATAATAATAATAATAATAATGATACAGTCTCTTTCTCTCTTTTGGTAAATCCTCCTGAATTATATCACAGATTAAAGATAGCAGCAGGTCTTTGTTTGTCCAGACGAAGGATTTTCAATAAAAACAGGAAGCAGTAATCGTGTAATAAAATGCTTTAATCTGTTGTTCAGGTGACTGCAGCTTCTTTTTTTCTTCTTTTCTACAAGAACTTTATTTACTTTTAAAGAATGAATCCAGCTGTTGACGCAGCTGATGGAGTAAATGAGCTTATTGTGGAAGGAATGAATAAATGTTTTCAAATGTGGTGTCAGTGATTCAAACACTTTATATAATGTTGAAATGTTAAACAGGAAGTCCTCAGGGAGAGCTCAGTTTTAGGACCATATTTTTATTATATAATACAGTCTTTATTAATTGTTATTGTAATTCATTCTGTAGAAGAAAAATAAAGCCGCTTTCCTGGTGACGTTAATGAACTTTAGAAGTCTTTATGCTAAGCTAAGCTAGCCTGTGTCTGCCCTGCCTCCAGTGTTTATGCTAAGCTAAGATAGCCTGTGTCTGCCCTGCCTCCAGTGTTCATGCTAAGCTAACCTTGTTCAGAAAGCATCATGTAAAAGCAGTTTTTTACAGTTGGATGTAAATAAATGAGAGAGTGTTGTGTTTCAGGTTGTGTCTCAGTTGTTGGCGATGGTCCGGTCTATAAAGGTGCGCAGTGCTGTGACGCGGGCGTACACGGCGGGAATGTTGGGGTTACAGGGATTCCGGCCTCCCGCTACGAAAGATGCAATACCGACCAGAGTCCAGGCGTTGTCCTTCAGACACACCAGAGGACCGCCGGAGTCGCCCTGAAAACAAACACAAACAAAATAAACACACAAACAAATAACAACTGCAGCTGATAGCTACGTTAGCATTGCTATCTTGCGGTTAGCACCTACCGAACAGACCGAGGATCCGGCTCCACCGGCGCAGATCATAATGGGAGTGATCGTGCTGCCGAAGACCCTGCGACACTGCTGAGTGCTCACTATGGGGACGGCGGTCTGCTGCAGCAGGGAGGGGGTTTGACGAGCTGAAACACATCACACTGATGTTTACCTGCATACTGACCACACTGAGCTGTACAGGTGAGCTAGCAGCAGGTGGGAAGACTAATAATGATGAATAAAGACGCAAGCAGCAATTTGCAGGTTCAAACTTTACGGAAGAAACACATGAGCCAAAATTAAAACTGTACTGCAACAAGCAATCACTTCAACTACTACTACTGCTGCTATAATGATAATAATGAAAGTCACCATTGCCTCTGGTCACACCCCATCCTGTGCTCATGCACGATGTTCCTGGAGCGATGTTATCTGCGGTCTCGGCCACACACACAGTGGACACATGCCGGTTCATCTGGACAGGGCTGGACAGCTTGAGGAGCGTGATGTCGTTATTTATGGTGCGGCGGTTGTAGTTGGGATGCCTGAACACCTGACAGGAAATGACATCATTAGCCGGTGAACATGCAGTAGCTCATGAGATGTGATGAAGTCATGCTGCTTGTCACTCACCCTGCTGACCCTTTTCACCTGGACGTCCTCGGCAGAGGAGGAGCGGTCGTGTTCTCCAAGAACCACAAGGTGGGACCTCGTCCTGCAGAAACAGATATGAGTGAAGCTGAGAAACACCTGAGAAACATCTGATCTTCAGCAGTGAGAAGATGAAGGTGAAGATGAAGGTGAGGTCAAAGGTCAAAGGTTAACCTGGTGTTTACCTGAAGTTGCAGTGAGCAGCAGTCACCACCCAGCTCTCATTGATGAGGGAACCTCCACAGAAGTGGAAGCCATTAGTGGTCTGAAAAAACAAAAGGTTCATTAATGTGTGTGTGTGTGTGTGTGTGTGTGTGTGTGTGTGTGTGTGTGTGTGTGTGTGTGAGTGTATGTGTGTGTGTGTGTGTGTGTGCGTGTGTGTGTGTATGTGAGAGTGTGTGTTACCTGCAGGGACACCTGCCAGGGCCAGGAGTGAGGCCGCGCCTCCTCACCGTTCACGATATAGGAGTAACCGGTGATGTCGGGGGGGATGGCAGGAGTACCACAAGCTGGTGACATCACCATAATGACATCATCATAAAAACATCAGACGACATAAAACACCTCGGGTCACATTTTCAAGTTACTATTATTGTTATTAGGGCCCGAGCGCTGACCAGCATGAAGCCCTATAGTATCTGTAACCCGACATGCATGGGGGGGGCGAGGGCCCGTTCCCCGCTGCTTGCAGCTTTAATTATTATTATTCTTATATACATCTCTATGTGAGTGCTATAGTCTCTCTCCTCTCAGCTGGCCGATCAGCCAGAGTCCCGTAAATATTAAATCCATAAATCAATATTAAGATTAAAATCAAGTCATCACCAGCAGCTGAGTTTACCCAGCATGCTTCACTCCCTCACCTGTCTGACCGTAGGCGGCGCCGGCGAAGGAGAAGCAGGAGAGGATCCAGAGGAAAGCCATGACTCCAACATGAACGCTCCGTCTGAGAGACCAGCCTTTATACACACAGAGAGTGTGTGTGTGTGTGTGTGTGTGTGTGTGTGTGTGTGTGTGTGTGGTTATGTGTAACAGCTGTGCTGTGTAAGTAACTGAAAAGATTTTCAGGTTTTTGTGAAACATGTTTCTCTGTTGTGTAAACTTCCACAGTGAAATGTGAGACAGCAGTTTTCTGTCTTCGGGTTGTAAATTATAATATATTCACTCACCAGATCGACAGATTGCTGCCCTGCTCCAACGCCTTGGACAGCTGCTGTTCTTTGGAGGATTAGTCTATAATATATAGTAGATAATATAGTGCAACATTTAAAAGGAAAGAAATCAGCCATGTGATGAAGATTAGAAAACTGTCTTCTGTCTGGTTTGTACTTGAAGTGTTGGACATTAGATTAGATTATTTTTATTTCGAATGCGTGACAGAAGAAGAAAAACAAAAAACAGCACATAAAAGATGAAAGCACAATGTTCACACCGAAAATAGCGAACCTACACCCGACAGAAAATATACTGCACTGTCAACCACATTCGAAAGGGAGTGGGAAGAAGTCAAAACTTATTGAATCCCACCCCCACCTCTCAAATCAGTGCTTGCCAGCTCCCAATCACCAATTCACAAAATCCTACATCAATCCATTTGCTCACCTATAGATGATTTAACACTGATGAAGTTTCATGCAGTGTGTTCATACTGCTTTCTACAGTACAATACTGAAGGAACAAGTTAAGCAGCTTCTCGTTTGTTAGTTTTTTGTTGCTGTTTAAATAAGATTCAAACAAAGAAGAAGAATAAAATGTGAGTTTGTGTGAATGTGTTGCAGTAATGCTGCTGACGAGGATCAGCAGCTGCTTGTTCTCAGGTTGATAAAGTGCATGCAGGCAGCTGTTGGGACACCTTGTGGCATTTTGAAATGTGGTGACACTCGTATAAAGTTCCTCCTTTAACAAACCTCACCTGAGCGAAGCTGCTGACCGCTTTAACTTGTGAAAGACGATTGGCTTGTGAAACAGCTTCCTGTTGGTTTTCTGCAGAAGCCCAACTGATGAAGCTGAAGGTGAAAGCTGCTTCAAACAGGTGAAGTGAATAAAGAGAACAAACTGTGTGTGATGACAGAGCGGCTGCAGGCGGCCGACAGATGGGACAAACTTCCATTTGACTGTTTCCAAAGGTCCCATATGTGAACTACAGATTCTGGATCAGGCCAAAGAAAAAGTTTTGATGTAAATTGGAGCTGGTCCAGGGCCGGTTCCAGCTCCTAGTTTATGCTGCTATAGGCTTAGACTGCCGGCAGACTCCCATGATGCACTGGGCTCCTCTCTCCTCCTCCCTCTCTCTCTCTATCCATCCATCTATCCTCTCTCCTCCTCTCTCTCTCTCTCTATCCATCCATCTATCCTCTCTCCTCCTCTCTCTCTCTCTCTATCCATCCATCTATCCTCTCTCCTCCTCCCTCTCTCTCTCTATCCATCCATCTATCCTCTCTCCTCCTCCCTCTCTCTCTCTATCCATCCATCTATATCCATTAACATTCATGTTCTATTAATGCATCAATAAGCTAAACTTCTTCCCCGGAGTTGTCTGTGCTTTCTGGTCTCACAGGTAATCTGGGCCTGTAGACGTCCGGATGACAGATTCCAGTCCTGGACCTTCAATGTGCTTCTCTCTCCTCTCCTTCCTCTCTCTCCTCTCTCCTTCCTCTCTCTCTCCTCTCCTTCCTCTCTCTCTCCTCTCCTTCCTCTCTCTCCTCTCTCCTTCCTCTCTCTCTCCTCTCCTTCCTCTCTCTCCTCTCCTTCCTCTCTCCTTCGTCTTTAATAGATTTGTGGTCTAGCATCAAAGGGATGTAGATAGTCTTCTCTGTGTGCTGTCCATCATCTTCAGGTTACTTTTTACTTTCCTGTGATCTGCCTCGTGTTTGATGAGTCCAGATGGAAACTGTTTCTGTTTGATAAAACTTTATTCCAGGAGCAACTTCCAAAATCACAGATGTAGAACTGAGCTCTGTTCATTTCTGTGAAAGTTACTCAATGATGCATGAAGCCAAAACCTTTGACTTCTTCCTCAGCTGTGGGCCAATAAAAGACACACTGGCGCCCCCTGCTGACTGAGATGACTACTTCCAGTTCATCCAGCTAACAAGTCAACAAATCATTTTTGTTTAACCTCATTTGATTATTCAGCATATTCTCCTGTAATGTATTTATTATTATTTCCTTATTATTTTTTATTGTTACTCAAGTATTGTCGATATTTCTTCTTTTCATTATTTTATTTATGTTCTCAGTTATTTATTTTCCTCTGTTTGATGTGCTGTGTGGCTGTTTGGGAGCATTGTATGTTGTTCTGTTTGTTTAAACAGTTTATTTATATAAATGTTATTTTACCATTATTGTGTTCAGGCATGAATCATGTCATGACACACTGATGTCTACCTCCTCGTGTTTTTATTACATTTTTAGTTGACTGATTTACATTTCTGATCTGAAGTGTGTATTGGGGTTGGATTTACATTTTCTCTTCATATTACCCAACATGTCTATAGTGAACCTACAGCATGTTGACCAACATCTCAGCTTTTTTTTTAAATAAAACTGAGTTGAAAGGCATATTTCTGCTGGCATGTGATTTTTTTGTAGACTATAATATTTAGTTTCATATACACCACATGTTGATTTATTTAACGCAGAGTTAAATGAGTATAATGAGTATAAGTAGTTGCTAAAGCTGCTTTTTTTTAGCTGCCAGGATGAACTACATGTAGTTTTACAAGCTGCGCTGCAGAGTAGCTTCCCCCACACTGCACATTGGTTTATGGTTTCCCATTGGAGTTTTATCTTTTGGATCCAGAAGTGATAACAAGCAACCATATTTGGATTAGAGCGTGTAGCTGGGAGGTGCTCCTGCTTCATTGACTGCTTCACTCTAAATGAGCCATGGTTTCCTCACAGATCAACTTGGAAACTAGTTTGGGCTCTCCAGAACTGATAGATTGAGGTTTAGTTTAGTTCAGTTAAGTTTTGTTTATCTAAGAACAAATGAAGGCATTCATAGACTCAGCCTTATTACTGTATAATTATTTTATTTGGACTTTTCAAGCAGGGGTCACAATGTGCAGAAAGAGGCATCATAAAAAGACAATCACACATATTGAAGAGCAGCATAAAGAACATTTGCATGTAAAACCATCCACCAGGTGTGAACAGAGTAAAAGCAATCAATCAGCTAACAGGCCGTCGGTATGTACTCTGGATATGGAAAGCGTTAGAGAGAATCTGCTAACCACAAGTAAAAGTTGATGACATGAAAAGTGTGTTCAGAGTGATGTTCAAACTTCAGATGGAGGATTAAACAAGAGCATTGCAATAATCCAGCTGTGAAAATAGAAACCTTTTTTTTGACATGAAGCTCTACAGATGATTCATAGAAGAGAGAGAGGTAGGGAAGCAGTCAGTATAACAAACAAACACTTCAAGTATGTGGGATGAAGGATTGACCCATTCTTACTCTCACTGAACGGACTAGTGAGTGAATATACGCATGTGTGTCTTTAGCCTCGTTTCCACTAAGGAAGTTCCTGGTAAAATGTAGGAGGCGGGTTCCTCTCACTCGATTCTCTAGACCGTTGTGTCTCCAGCAGAGTAGAACCTCATGAGACCCACCGGACTCTGACCGTTACCGAGGCAACGCGCCAAAGGTAACGACAACGATCAATCAATCTTTATTTGTATAACGCCAAATCACAAAAAACTCATCTCAAGGTTCTTTACACACAGAGCAGGTCTAAACCGAACTCTTCAACAAGGAAGTAAACATGGAGGAGGTGAGCTTTGAGTTTACCCAATCAGCACCGAGTCAACCTCGAGCCGAACGGAGTACCGACCCCGAGGCAGGGACTCGGTTAGCCCCCCTAACAGTTCCTGGAGATTGTGCTTCGGTGGAGGTTCCTGCTGTGGAGACACAACGGCCCCGTAACGTTACCCTGAACTTCCTGCAGTGGAAACGAGGCTATTGTGGGTTTTTGTAAGAGAGAAAAATCAGAATAAATCAGAATTTTCACTTTGCAAAATTCTCGGTAACTACATTCAAACTGTGCAATTCCAAACTTAATTTCCAGTATATATTTATTTGAGGGTTCTTAAATTCAGATAGAGAATCCATCATTATGTTCAGATCTGAATTTTAGCTTCTGCATTAACAGTTTTTGGCTCATTTAAAATGTTCAATCTCATTTTATCTAATTGAGCAACTCCAAAATAGCTTTGGGGTGGTGAATTTTCTATCTGTAATCATATGTGTACACCTCAAATGTAGCTCTGATCAACAGTGTAAGCACTACTTTGTTAAATTACAGGTTACCATAGCAACAAGTTAACTATGGCTTAAAGTTAAACAGTTTGGATTGATCCTTCTTTCAGTCCAGAGGTAATACTGATGGTTCACTCACCAACTTCCTTGAATGCAGCTTTTACCCAGATGAACTGAACCTCTGTAGTTAATTTAAAGAGAAACACCTGAAGTGTCATCAATACCACCTCATCCTTATCAAGATAACAAACCCCAAGAGCAGAGTCAGGAAGATACGATAATCAAACCACAGAAACCAATCCATCCAGCCGTCCTGCTGGTACTTGTGATATGAGGAATCCCTGAAAACACAGAAACACAGTCAACACTTTGAGTTCATGTTTCTTTCCAACAAACACAAATAACTAAACATGGCAGGCTGTTCCACAGAAGAGGGAGAAACCAGCCTGACTTCAGCTTTAACCTGACTCTAACATTATCTGAGGCCTGTACTACGCAGCAATAAAAGCATCTAATCTAACATTACTTCAGTATCATCTTCGATCATGAACAACAGATTACAAGTTACTAATAGAGCTGTAACATCACGTCACTGTCATCCGTGGTGCAAGTTACTAAGAAAACAGATTTAGTAGCTTCAGTAAAGATTCTCCTGACATGCAAATTACTAGTTCAGCTAATCTAACCTCACTTCCATATGAAGTGTCATTTCAAGATTCAAGATTTCTTTATTTAGTCCCGAAGGAAATTTGTCATGGACACCCATCTTGGACTCGAATATTGCCTGGAGGGTAGGGTGCTCCCTCACCCCCATCACTTTCAAAGCAGTATGGGCTCGTCTTGTTGATTTGAGACTTTGACTTCACAGTTACGTTCCCAAACCAAACAGAGATTACTCTCAATCACAGCACGATAGAAAAGCAACATCACATCCTGTGAAACACCCTGAGCCTAACCCTAACCCTAACTCAGACCCAGACCCTAACCCTGAGCCTACGTCTGGGCTGCAGGTCTGTAGCCTACGTAGGAAGTGAAGTCGCTGCTGGATCTTAGTACAGACACTGTCAACATGTACGTCCCAGGATAAATTACTTTCTACATGCACACCCAGGTATTTGTATGAGTCCATCTGAGCAATAGTAACATTGTGTATGAGTAATGGAGTGTGGTCCCCCACCTGACCTGGGTCAAAGACCATTTCCTGTGTTTTTAGTGTTAACAGTGAGGTAATGTCCCTCACAGAACCTGCTGCTTGTACACAGAGGTGTCCATTTCATTATCCATAAGACACAGAATGGCAGTGTCATCTAAACATTTGATAAAGGACACACTGGGGTGACTGCTAATACAGTCGTCTTGAGGAACACCTGTACTGATTGCTTTTAACTCAGATGTTGTCAGGTTGATGCTGTCATTGACAAGAGGAACCTGATGCCAGAACCCCCCCCCCCCCCCCCGCCCTCCTGAGCTGTGAATATAAACCCTAAGTTACAGTAAACTGCTGTTTTCCTTTCAGCTGACTACAAGACGATTCAGACAGCCTGTTTCTGTAAGTGGAATAAGACTCCTGCTGTCCACATAAACAGCAACAGACTCCCTGTCTCCTTAAAATACAGACACGAACAATAACAGGAAACAACCAAAAATACAATGTTATTGCTCATTTCTGTTTATAATATTTACATATTCCCGATGAAGTCGTCTCCAAAGTCGATCATTCGTCTCAGAGCGCTGAGGATCAGAGAGTCCACATCATCGACGATGTCGTTTTCATCACTGTAGTTCTTCACAGGAAAGATGTAGTTCATCGGGATACCGACTACTGCGCTGAAATCCTTCATCTACACATTAAAGAAACAACATTAATGAATGTGAAGTTTTTCTGTGCTGGAACTATTTTGAGTGCAAAGCTTCAGGTTACATTTCTATACTGTGAGGATCTGCTCCTCAGTCCTTCTTCTCCAGTCCACCAGAGACCTTCAACCTTTTCTTTCTGTTATGTGAAGACTGGACTGTGTTGGAGAAGGCTGATTTTAGTTCTCTTTAAAAGACCATAAGGCATTTTATTATTCAAGTTGCCTTTATTAGTCAGTCTGTGTTTGTTTTCACTGTGGTCTGTACTCACAGCTTATATAGTTAAAAGGGATTCCTGGTTTTCTGTTCATTAGATCAGAGAGGTTGTAGTGTTGCTTGTGTATTTATATTCATGTGTATTCTGTGGTGCTTCTATGCATGTCTGTTTATCATGAAGAGGATTGTGTTTCAAGGTATTTGGTGCTCCTCTCCAGCCTGTTTTCCCCTCTGCTCTTCTACACACCTGCTCTGCATCGAGCCTCGTTAGCTCTGAGTTCTCCCCACCTGCACCTCATCTCTGCTTTTGATCCTGTCTCCTACGTTTCTTTCAGATGTTCAGCTTTTCTTGTGTCAACAAGCTCACCTTTTGCTTCAGATGCTTGCTCTTATAAACGTTCCTCAGATCCTTTTCAGTTTCCTCACAGGCCTCGTCGATGTGTGTGATTATCGCCATCTGAGGAATCCCTGCAGAAACAGAAACACACTCAGCTCTTCCAACCTGACTCAAAGCGAACGTGATCAACTGAAACCTGGTTTTAGCAGTCTGGCTTCATTTAGTTTCATTTTACTTTCTACATTCATGTTTGTCTTTGTACATTTTAAACCTCCACATGCATGGTCTCCTTTTTTAAGCACAGCCATAAGTCTTGTTTGTTATTTTGTAAATTAAATGATAAAACTTCAGGAACCCAAATATGAGAAAAATGATAGATGATGATAAGTGTACATGTTTTAGTGATAATCAAACTGTTTTTTACAGAACAGTTTATGGTTGGAAAACAATCCAGTTTGATTATTCATACACACAAATCCAACAGATAAAACAGACATCTTACTCATAAAGTAACTTATGGACTCTGGATGGTTTAATGCTGGAGACCAGGAGATCAGATCAAGTTAACCTGAATAAAACCAGATCAGTGGCCACAAACACACTTTCAGTAAACTGTTCTCACCCAGGTCCCTGGCTGCCTCTCTGATCACCTTCATCTTCTCTAAAACTTTCACCTCTACTGCATTAGCAGAGAGGATGCAAACCACAACGTGGACTTGATCGTCTGGAGAGGGGGACGGTTTGTATTTTGGATCGCCCGTTGACAGTGGAGACCTTGGGTTGAACTGAAAAACAATGTAGAACCAAAATGAATGACACATTATATCAAGGATTAAACATTAATGATGAACATTGGACTATTAAACAGAGAAATGGGAAACAGGGCGGAGGCGGATCCTGACTGTTGATTGTGCATACAGTCCAAACAGTAGGGGGATGCTGAAAATTACTCTCTCTGGGGATTCCCTTGTTCTGCTGGGGGACTTCAACGCCCATGTTGGTAGCGACAGTGAGACCTGGAAGGATGTAATTGGGAGGAACGGCCCCCCCAATCTAAACCCGAGTGGTGTTCTGTTATTGGTTATTGGACTTCTGTGCTCGTCACAGGCTGTCCTTAACAAACACCATGTTCAAGCATAAGGGGGTCCATATGTGCACTTGGCACCAGGACACCCTAGGCCGCAGTTCCATGATTGACTTTGTAGTCGTGTGGTCAGACTTGCGGCAGCATGTCTTGGACACTCGGGTGAAGAGAGGGGCGGAGCTGTCAGCTGATCACCACCTGGTGGTGAGTTGCCTCCGATGGTGGGGGGGGATGCCGGTCAGACCTGGCAGGCCCAAACGTATTGTGAGGGTCTGCTGGGAACGTCTGGCAGAGTCTCCTGTCAGATAGTGTTTCAACTCCCACCTCCGGGAGAGCTTCGACCATGAACTGGGGGAGGCAGGGGACATTGAGTCCAAGTGGGCCATGTTCCCTGCCTCCATTGTTAAGGCGGCCGACCGGAGCTGTGGCCGTAAGGTGGTCGGTGCCTGCCGTGGCGGAGAAGCAGTGCATCGTCAACACTGTGTATGGTGGGGACCTCGACTCAGGACCTCGCAAGTGGAGGAGTTCAAGTATCTCGGGGTCTTGTTCACAGTGAGGGAAGGATGGAGCGTGAGATCGACAGGCGGATCGGTGCGGCGTCTGCAGTAATGCGGACTCTGCACAGATCCGTCGTGGTGAAGAGAGAGCTGAGCCGAAAGGCAAAGCTCTGGATTTACCAGTCGGTCTTCGTTCCTACCCTCACCTCTGGTCATGAGCTTTGGGTCGTGACCCAAAGAACAAGATGGCGGGTACAAGCGGCTGAAATGAGCTTCCTCCGTAGGCTGGCTGGGCTCTCCCTTAGAGATAGAGTGAGAAGCTCGGCCATCCGGGAGGAGCTCGGAGTAGACCCGCTGCTCCTCCGCGTTGAGAGGAGCCAGATGAGGAGGCTCGGGCATCTAGTCAGGATGCCTCCCGGACGCCTCCCTGGTGAGGTGTTCAGGGCTGGCCTGGGAACGCCTCGGGATTCCCCGGGAAGAGCTGGACGAAGTGGCTGGGGAGAGGGAAGTCTGGGCTTACCCGACCCCGGATAAGCGGTAGAAGATGGATGGATGGATTATATTTATATTGTATATTTTATTGTATAATAAGGAAGCCCCTTGAGACACGCATCTGGCTGAAATGGTCTCAGTAAGTTACATAAAAATACATAAAATCACAACTGATCGGATCCTCTGCTGTGCAGCATCGGTTACCATGGTGATTTATCAATATTAAAAGTTAATCGGCTCTCATTTATTTATTTAATTTTATACTTCAATGTGTGTGAACTGCTTCGCAGGCGATGGCTGAGACTCAACACATGTTATGGACATTTCTATTTCGCCTGTCTCAGTCTTTTGGGGCCTCACCCCACCATCTTAGAATGTCTGGGTTTTTTGGTTTTTTTGTTTGTTTTTACATATATGTATTCATATATGTGTGTCTCATTGCACATGCAACTTGTCATGCAACTGTCGGGCGGGTGGGAAATGGGTTGGGGTTTATAAGCGGCATACCTGATAGAGTTCAGTTTGAAGTGTTTATATCACTCTGTCATTTGCCTAAAAATGCCAATAAAGAGATTTGCAAAAAAAAAAAAAAAAAGTGAATCGGCTCCACAAAAACCTGAGTTAAGCCCAAAGACAGCTGCTACAGTAACTCACTGATCTTCGTGGTCCAGGCTCCTGATCACAGTAGAATAATATAACAGTTGTACCTTGTAACCATCCTTCACATGTCCCATCATGGCCTGTTTGACGTCTTCAGCTCGGACGCCTCGTTCCATCCCCTCCTCCAGACCCATGATGTCATTGAAGACAAACTGATAGAAGCTGTCTGAGGTTCCTCTTCTGATATCATGAGTTTGATACTGAAACACAGAGAAACACGCATCTATCTATCTCTTTGTGAGTGAGGGAACTTGTTCCTTTTTCACTGTTTAAATCAGATTCTGGATCAGTTTGGGATGAATTCAGTGAGTGATGAGATTTGTTCCCAACTGCAAAAACAAACATTCATACACCTGTGATAGGTGCTAAGGCTCATGGGTAGTGTAGTATTTGGAGCCGTCCATTAAACAAACGAATGAACCTGTGAAACCGCCTGCATAAATCAGTCTTATCAACTCGGTGTCCTATGATCAGTCCGACCCTTTTGGACCATGTGCCTGGTGCTCTGACCATTTTTACACCATTAAAATAGTAAAAATGGATTTGAACACGACCTTGTGCCATGCGCTTCACGCCGCTTCAGATCGTTAAAATAGGACTCTAGGTTTTCTTACTGCTGTGGTGAAACTCTGGTCAGAGGTGGTAGAGCTGGGAGCAGCAGGCTGAGTTATTCTGCCTCGGATCGTGGAGCTGACTGAGTTGATGAAGCTGGACTTTCCGGATCCGACCGGCCCGTACAGCAGAACTCTGAGGTGTTTGACTCCCTTGTTGATAGGTGTGTAATTCTGCACATACTGCAGATCACTCTCTTTGTCTCTGTCAACAAAATGATGTTAACGTTTAACAGATCTTTTATTTAATCATCAACAGAATTAGAGTGAATCTAGAGTAAAAACACTTTTTGGAGACAAATAATAATAATTAAAACTACAATTTCCTAATAAAACTGGTGTGTTTACTGTTTGCAGGATCAGCTGCTGACAGATTTACAACACGATGTTTCACTTTTATAAAACTCAAATGAATGTTGAGTTTTCTGATTAAAATGTTAAAACTACGTTCATCTTTTTAAACATCGGAAACATAAACTCACCCCCAAGATATGTGTCTCCATGATTCACTCAGAGCTGAGGAGAAAACAAACATTTTCATTAACATCGTGTCAGTCTGTGAGAATAAAGATCAGACTTCAGAAACAAGTTTAATGTCTTACTGGGAGAAGACGGCTGCTCAGATCCTACAAACACAAACATTTAGGAAACATGACAACATGTAATACAAGACTTTTCATGAGTGGCATGAAACAAGATGCACAAATACTGCAAAGTGCAATGAATGAATGCAGCTTTTAGTACGAAAGACTGATGATAGCAAACTTAAACAGAAGTCAGTTTCAGTCTCAATTTAAGTAGAATTTGTTTAAAAGAAACAGATTTACATCAATAAAACATAAAGTTTCACATTGAAGGAGAATAATATTGCCAGCATCATGTTTATATTCTGCTGTTAAACGAGTTTCTTACCGTGAACATGAGGAAACAGAAAAAGAGCTGCAGAGAGAAACATGAAGAACGTCATGATCAATACTTTAGATTCATGTCTGAATGGGTGAATGTAAAGTAATCAGTCAAATCAAATAAAGACACAGGGCTGAGTGTATATATATTATATTATACATATGGGCCATTCTACCGAATTGGTGCAAACTCAGGGTTGGAAAAACCTTGAAAGAAATATTTATTTTCCCCAAATCTTTAAATGTATGCAAATTATATTTCCCTCCCTGAGCTGCTACCTTATTGTGGTGGAGGGGTTTGCGTGTCCCAATGACCCCAGGAGCTCAGTTGACGGGGGCTTTATGCCCCTGGTAGGGTCTCCCATGGCAAACAGGTCTGGGGGGAGGGGCCAGACAAAAGGTAGCTCACACAATGATGAGTACAACAGATGGTTTTTCGTGTCCCTTGCCCGGATGTGGGTCACCGGGGCCCCCCCTGGAGCCAGGCCTGTGGGTGGGGCTCGGAGGCGAGCGCCTGGTGGCCGGGCACAGCCCGAATAAGGGACATGGGACCCCGCTCCCACAGACTCACCACCAGTGGCAGGGGCCAAAGGGGTCGGGTGCAGTGTGAGCTGGGCGGCGGCCAAAGGCGGGGACCTTGGCGGTCCGACCCTCGGCTGCAGAAGCTAGCTCTAGGGACGTGGAACGTCACCTCTCTGGTGGGGAAGCAGCCTGAGCTGGTGCGTGAGGTTGAGAAGTTCCGGCTAGATATAGTCGGCCTCACCTCGACGCACAGCAAGGGCTCTGGAACCAGTATGGAACCAGTCTGGAACCAGTCTGGAACCAGTCTCCTCCAGAGGGGTTGGACTCTCTTCCACTCTGGAGTTGACACTGGTGAGAGGCGCCGGGCAGGGGTGGCAATACTTATTCAGTAGAATGGCCCATATATGTATAATTATAGTCGCTTATAAATAAAATACTATAACATTACTTTAATTATTACGATTTAAAACATATTGCTAATAAATCAAACTGAGTTTCACATGAATACATAAACAGAACAACACACTTATACAATGAATCCAGTCTGAACCAGTTCACCTGCTGCAGAAATTATATTAATCCCACACACGCGCACACACACACGCGAGCGCGCACATACACGCACACTGCTGACTGCGAGGTTAATGATCCACACAGTAACATTATATAACATTTCTGGTTTCACAATAAAATCCAGCCCGTGTTTCAGCGGCTGAACTCTTTTACTTTGAAGTTCTGACCGGAAACGTGTTACAGTTAACAGCTCTGTGCATAAAACGAGTTTCACAAGAAAAGTAAAAAAAAGCAGAAACGTGAACTCTGCTTTAAAGTTTTAGAGAAATCACACAAAGAATCAAAAACTAGAAGATTTAGTTTCATCCTGAGAGTTTATATTTAAACTTTTCTGTTCTGCATGAAGCTTTATCAACTTTAGTGAAGTTACAGAAACATTCCTACCTAGAAACCAGCGGTGAGAGATCATTGTGCTGCTGAGCTGCTTCCACCCTGAACCACAGAGACTGAACCAGACTGAACCTGGACCAGAGAGACTGGACCAGAGAGACTGAACCAGAGAGACGAACCTTAACCTCACTGACTGTTCTTCACACTAAACACGTGATTGTCATGAAACCTATCGGCGTTCACCTCGACTGTTAGTTTCACTTTCACTTTCACCCCTCCCCCATTTCTCTAACCTTTCTGACCACACAGGAATAACTGCTCTAACTCACAATAACACACACACACACACACACACAGACACACACACACACACACACACACAGCGTGGTGTTCCTGTAAGTCACGGGGTCTGCAGCTTCGTGTTCAGCTGCTGCAGCAGAAGAAGACCAGCAGAGCAACTGAAAGCTGCAGGTAAAGAGTTCTCTCAGTTTATTTATTTCATGTGCTGTATGATGTTAGCAAGTTAGCATGTTAGCTCTCCATGCTCTCTGTGAGCTGTGCTTAATGAAGCTTTTATGTTAATGAGGTCACATGAGCAGCAGTTTTACAGCTTCTTTAACTTTTAGGACTTTAGTTTGGAGATGGAAACTAAAGCTTGTTCTAATCTGCTCTGCTCTTTATAAACCGACGTGTCTCAGTCTGTTATTGATTGGTAATAACTTGTGTATCTTTTGAATGTCATCTGCACATGGTTTGGTAGCAGAAACAATCAATCTGTGACAGTTTGGAGCTAAAGCTTGTTGTGTGAAACACTGGCTCACAGTGACTGAGTGATAAAGTTAACCTGATCCCAAACTGGATCAAACTTTAACCCAGTGATGTTCAGTGTGTATAAATCTGTACACAGGAGACAAAGTGTGTGTCACATATCATCTGATTCATTTATCACATATTTCACTCAAAACTTTCATAAATATGAACTGGAAGTGGAATTCATGCAGGTGTGATTCTATGGAAGCTAATCTTTGCTGTAATAATCTGAATTATATCAATTAAATTATTAAATGTACAAAGTTTAATCACTACTGAAGTTTAAATACGACTGAATTTAAAGCACTGAAATATTTCTGGATTCATTTGGTCTGAAATTCATTACAATCGACATCAAAAAGTTAATTTCCAGTGTTTATTTCTTTCTTTATTTTAAAGTTCTCAAATTCAAAATCAAATCTTAAGCTCAATATTCAATAATAATATTTAAGACAACTCAATTCAGATGTTAAAGTTCAAAACTCGTTTGGTAAGCAGAGAGGTCAGAGGTCACAGTGTTTGATTTGAATGTTTACATCTGAAGTCAGCTGATTGAAATAGAGCAACTTAAATACAGACGTGGGTCACTGGGGCCCCCCCTGGAGCCAGGCCTCGGGGTGGGGCTCAGCAGCGAGCGCTTGGTAGCCGGGCCTTCACCCATGGGGCCATGGTAACCCCTTCCCGTGGGCTCACACCTGTAGCAGGGGCTAAAGGGGTCGGGTGCGCTGTGAGCTGGGCGGCTGCCGAAGGCGGCTGCCGAAGGCGGGGACCTTGGCGGTCCGACCCTCGGCTGCAGAAGCTAGCTCTAGGGACGTGGAACGTCACCTCTCTGGTGGGGAAGGAGCCTGAGCTGGTGCGCGAGGTTGAGAAGTTCCGGCTAGATATAGTCGGCCTCACCTCGCCGCACTGCAAGGGCTCTGGAACCAGTCTGGAACCAGTCTGGAACCAGTCTCCTCCAGAGGGGTTGGACTCTCTTCCACTCTGGAGTTGCCACTGGTGAGAGGCGCCGGGCAGGGGTGGCAATATTGACACCGTGAGTCCTGGAGGGGTGTGATTGGGAGGAACGGCCCCCCCGATTTGAACCTGAGCCGTGTTCTGTTTTTGGACTTCTGTGCTCGTCACAGTGTCGTCTGAGTCTGGTTCTGCCTGAGGTTTCTTCCTGTTAAAAGGGAGTTTTTTCTCGCCACTGTTGCTCATGTGGGAATGTTGGGTCTCTTTAAAGTTAAAACCTGAAGAGTTTGGTTTAGAACCTGCTCTATGTGTAAAGTGCCTTAAGATAACTTTGTTGTGATTTGGCGCTATACAAATAAAGATTGATTGATTGATTGATGGTCACAGATTGCCGCTGGTGGACACCGGCGGTGAGGGATGCCGTCAAGCTGAAGAAGGAGTCCTATAGGGCCTTTTTGACCTGTGGGACTCCGGAGGCAGCAGACAGGTACCGGCAGACCAAGCGGAGCGCAGCTAAGGCGGTCGCTGAGGCAATAACCCGGACATGGGAGGAGTTCGGTGAGGCCATGGAGAATGACTTCCGGACGGCTTTGAAGAGATTCTGGACCACCATCCGGCGTCTCAGGAGGGGGAAGCAGTGCACCATCAACACTGTGTACGGTGGGGACGGTGCGCTGCTGACCTCGACTCGGGACGTTGTGGATCGGTGGAAGGAATACTTCGAAGACCTCCTCAATCCCACCAACACGCCTTCCGGTAAGGAAGCAGGGCCTGGGGACTTTGGTGTGGGCTCTCCTATCTCTGGGGCTGAGGTCAAAAGGCACCCCGGTTGGAGGGCCCCGGCGGTGGATGAGATCCGCCCCGAGTTCCTCAAGGCCCTGGATGCTGTGGGGCTGACATGGTTGACACGACTCTGCAGCATGGCGTGGACATCAGGGGCAGTGCCTCTGGATTGGCAGACTGGGGTGGTGGTCCCTCTTTTTAAGAAGAAGGACCGGCGGTGTTGTGTTCCAACTACAGGGGGATCACACTCCTCAGCCTCCTTGGTAAGGTCTATTTGGGGGTGCTAGAGAGGAGGGTCCGTCGGATAGTCGAACCTCAGGAGGAGCAGTGTGGTTTTCGTCCAGGCCGTGGAACTGTGGACCAGCTCTACACCCTCTGCAGGATCCTTGAGGGTGCATGGGAGTCTGCCCAACCAGTCCACATGTGTTTTGTGGACTTGGAGAAGGCATTCGACCGTGTCCCTCGGGGAATCCTGTGGGGGGTTCTCCGGGAGTACGGGGTACCGGACCCCCGATAAGGGCCGTCCGTTCCCTGTATGACCGGTGTCAGAGCTTGGTCCACATTGCCGGTAATAAGTCGGACTTGTTTCCAGTGAGGGTTGGACTCCGCCAGGGCTGCCCTTTGTCACCGATCCTGTTCATAATCTTTATGGACAGGATTTCTAGGCGCAGCCAGGGTGTGGAGGGGGTCCGGTTTGGTGACCTCAGGATTGGGTCACTGCTTTTTGCAGATGATGTGGTCCTGTTGGCTTCATCAGACCGTGACCTCCAACTCTCACTGGATCGGTTCCCAGCCGAGTGTGAAGCAGCCAGGATGAGAATCAGCACCTCCAAATCCGAGTCCATGATCCTCAACCGGAAAAGGGTGGAGTGCACTCTCTGGATCGGGGGTTGAGATCCTGCCCCAAGTGGAGGAGATCAAGTCCCCTTGGGGTCTTGTATGAGAAAAAATGAGCGAAATGAGCTTCCTCCGTAGGCTGGCTGGGCTCTCCCTTAGAGATAGGGTGAGAAGCTCGGTCATCCGGGAGGAGCTCGGAGTAGACCCGCTGCTCCTCCGCGTTGAGAGGAGCCAGATGAGGAGGCTCGGGCATCTAGTCAGGATGCCTCCCGGACGCCTCCCTGGTGAGGTGTTCAGGGCCTGTCCCACCGGTAGGAGACCCAGGACACGCTGGAGAGATTATGTCTCTCGGCTGGCCTGGGAACGCCTCGGGATCCCCCGGGAAGAGCTGGACGAAGTGGCTGGGGAGAGGGAAGTCTGGGCTTCCTGCTTAGGCTGCTGCCCCCAAGACCCGACCCCGGATAAGCGGCAAGAAGACGGACGAGCAGAAATTTTAAAATGTATTATTCAGTGTTGATTTTGTTTTTCATTTGCTTTTCAGTTGCTGATAAAATTCAAATTATTTGGCAAAGACATAATTCAGTGAGCTGAACTTTAGAGGCATCATGCACAGTGTGACCTTCAGGTGGAGCTACAGCTCTGTGAGTCAGTGCACGAGGCCTAAAGATGCCTGAACAACAGACTGTTTGCCTGAGTTATGTTTGTTTATTTCCTCTGAAAGGAATAAACAAACATTAACACGAGCAGCCACATTACATCACCACATCATCCACTTTGGTAACTTCTTGATGAGCGTGCCTCTGTGGAGCTCGCAGATGGAGCAACCCTGCATGCATGTGCTTCTGTGCTTCACGTCTGGTTAGAAATCCAAAGATGAAGATAAAGATTATAGTTTGGGTTAAAACTGTGTATTTTCAGAGCAGAGGAAGAGGAGCTCGGACGGGAGACATGAATGAAGCAAAGAGGAGGAAGATTTCATCCAAAAGGTTCGTCACACATCTCTTCTGATTAGCTAGTTTAAGTTCATTATTCCTCTCAGATGTGTCATCATGCCATCACTGAAGGGTTTTTCACTTTGTCCTTTCTGCTTATTTAAATGCAGAGATGAGCAGAGCGGAGCAGATGAAGAGAGAGGAGCAGAGGAGAGTGAAGAGGAGAGAGACATGAACAGAGCAACGAGGAGGAAGATTCCACCTAGAAGGTTCATCACACATCACTCATGATCAGCTGGTTTAACTTTATTATTATTATTATTATTAATTGTCATCATCACAACCTTTTTGCTGCTTCTCTCATGTCATCATCCCATAATCTCTCCTCCCCTGACTATGATTTCCCTTTACAATGACACCATCTCTGGTCTACTCAGTGGTGCAGACCTGAGCTCAGAGAAATGAAGGCCACAGCAATTATATAAGAAAACTGGCCTTACTGTCCATTAATTTCTCTACACTCAACACATCCACAGATACAGCCATGTTCTAAACACTGCTTGCTCCAGCTGCTACGCATCCATCATAAATGGCTCTAAGTCCAGGCCTCTCTGTTCAGGACAGTCAACCCTCTACAGCCGAGCAGTGCCAGGCTTTCAGGCTCTACTTTGATTCCAAAATCAACCAAATCTATTGTTCTTTCTCTTCTACGTCTGAATCTGGCTGCTCTGTTAATCTTCCTGCTCCGGATGCAGAACCTGTTTTACTCCTATTAACTCCTCCTCCATCTGTAACCCTAACCCTTCCTCCTGTCCTCACATCTCTCCTGAAGTCCTGTTCAACCACACTGAGTACTCCTACTGCCACTGCTGTCAACTCCTGTCTCTCCTCTGTTGTTCCTATTGCAACCCCCATCCTGAAGGAACCTGAACTGGCTCATGCTGCTCTCTCTACCGACTCATCTCTAGTCTCCCCTTCCTGCCAGAATAATGGAAAGGTTAAATCATTTCTCTCTGGTTTCTGCAGACAGCTCTCCTGTGAGCTCAATGATCTCCTCCTTTCTGTTAGCTCTGGTTCAACATTCTCCTCCTCTTCATCTAAGTGCTGCTTTTGATCAAGTACTCATTACTTGTCTCTCTTCAGTAGGAATCTCTGGTCTCGCTCTACAATGGCTCCGATCAAACCCCCAGGGTTTTGTTCTTGGCCCCTCCTCTTCCTCCTTTTTTTCCCTCCGTAAAGAATCCTTGGGTTTCTGAAAGGCGCTATATAAATTAAACTTAGTATTATTATCATGTCATGCCATCAATGCCTTTTCTCTTCTTTTGACATTTAAATGCAGAGATAAGCAGAACAAGTCCGATGATGAGAGACGAGCAGAGGAGAGAGGAGCAGAGGAGAGAGGACAGAAGAGAGGACAGAAAAGAGAAGCAGAGGAGCGAGGAGCAGAGGAACAGGAAATGAATGAATCAAAGAGGAAGAAGCTTCCTCCCAACAGGTTCGTCAGACATCACTACATGTGCTTAGCTGTAATATGTTCACTAGGTAATCCAATCATTTAATTCATTCATTGTTAATTATTTGATTCATTTCTTGGAAAAGAACCCAAACTGAATGGACGAGCTAGTTTAAGTCTCTCAGCACATTTTCAGTCTGTTCTCAGATGAGTCGTCACTGATTTCACTTAATATGAAGGTTTTTCACTTTGTCCTTTCTCCTCATTTAAATGCAGAGATGAGCAGAACACAGATGAGGAGAGTGGAGCAGAGGAGTTTGAATGGGAGTCAGGAGCAGAGGAGCTGGAAGAGGAGAGAGGTATCTATTGTTAATAATAATAATAATAATAATAACTATATGTGTATAGCTGCCTTTAAATGCAGCTCAAAGTGCTTTACAACAAAATAAATAACATCAACTAACTGATTCACACACAGTTACACACACAGGACATAAAACATGTTAAAAATGAATGTTTAAAAACTGGATCTTAATGAAAAACATTAAACATACAGCTGAAAGTGACCTCAGGCTCTTCATCATCTCTTTCAGATGCTTCAACATCGTCCTATGATGCTGCATATTCATCTTCCAGCAGAAATTATCCTCCACTGTCTGGCAAACAGCGAGCTCCTCCTTCTCCTGTGTACTCACAGTCTACATGGCCTCCAGTCCTCCACACAGGTGAGCCAGCCTGGCCAATCCACTGTTCCCATTATTCATCATTCTAAGCCACATTTTAGGCCGGTCCATGTTCTCCATCTGCTCCTACAGCACAGCCCCAGACTCCACCAGCAGCCTCTCCTTCCTCCACACTCACCGTTGCAGATTCAGTTCCTTAGGGTTTGATTGATACTTCCTGTACCTGTCAACCTGTCAATTCATATTTAAATGCCCTCTAGCATTTCATGCACGGTCCATATAAAAGGTTTTGACCTAGTTTGTTCTGGTTCACACTTGTCTGTTTTTAGGGGCAAATGTGAGTGAACTGTTTTCCCTTTAGAGCCAAACTAACACTTTAATGAGGCCTGAGAGCCAGTGATCTGCTGTCTGCACTGAAGAATCAATCATCTATCAGACTTTCTTGTCTTAAATTGAATGTACTCTATCTGCTTTTCTGTCTTTCTTGTTAAACACACAAACAGCTGCTGACCCTGTGAGGAAGACTTCACGAACAGAGACGGGACGTTTAACCAGGAAGATAGGTAAGATGAGTTCTTTCTTCTTTTTTACCCCCAAACACTGTAATCATTCAGATTGGCTGTTATTGGGGTTTTTGTAGTTTATTTAAAACATGTGTGTTATGATATCCACAGACGCTGACTGATGACACCTACAACCAAAACATTACTTTGGTTTTGTAATGATGTTTAAAAACTGGATCTTAATGAAAAGCATTAAACTTACAGCTGAAAGTGACCTCAGGCTCTTCATCATCTCTTTCAGATGCTTCAACATCGTCCTATGATGCTGCATATTCATCTTCCAGCAGAAATTATCCTCCACTGTCTGGCAAACAGCGAGCTCCTCCTTCTCCTGTGTACTCACAGTCTACATGGCCTCCAGTCCTCCACACAGGTGAGCCAGCCTGGCCAATCCACTGTTCCCATTATTCATCATTCTAAGGCACATTTTAGGCCGGTCCATGTTCTCCATCTGCTCCTACAGCGCAGCCCCAGACTCCACCAGCAGCCTCTCCTTCCTCCACACTCACTGCTGCAGATTCAGTTCCTTAGGGTTTGATTGCCTCGTGTCACTACTTCCTGTACCTGTCAATTCATATTTAAATTCCCTCTAGCATTTCATGCATGGTCCATATACTTTTGTTCTGGGTCACACTTGTCTGTTTTTAGGGGAAAATGTGAGTGAACTGTTTTCCCTTTAGAGCCAAACTAACACTTTAATGAGGCCTGAGAGCCAGTGATCTGCTGTCTGCACTGAAGAATCAATCACCTATCAGACTTTCTTGTCTTAAATTGAACTTTCTTGTCTTAAATTGAATATACTGTATCTGCTTTTCTGTCTTTTTTCTTAAACACAGAAACAGCTGCTGACCCTGTGAGGAAGACTTCACAAACAGAGACGGGACGTCTAACCAGGAAGATAAGTAAGATGAGTTCTTTCTTCTTTTTTACCCCCAAACACTGTAATCATTCAGATTGGCTGTTATTGGGTTTTTGTTTAGTTTATTTAAAACATGTGTGTTATGATATCCACAGAAGCTGACTGATGACACCTACAACCAAAACATTACTATGGTTTTGTAATGATGTTTTAAAACTGGACCTTAATGAAAAGCATTAAACTTACAGCTGAAAGTGACCTCAGGCTCTTCATCATCTCTTTCAGATGCTTCAGCATCATCCTATGATGCTGCATATTCATCTTCCAGCAGAAATTATTCTCCACTGTCTGGCAAACAGCGAGCTCCTCCTTCTCCTGTGTACTCACAGTCTACATGGCCTCCAGTCCTCCACACAGGTGAGCCAGCCTGGCCAATCCACTGTTCCCATTATTCATCATTCTAAGCCACATTTTAGGCCGGTCCATGTTCTCCATCTGCTCCTACAGCGCAGCCCCAGACTCCACCAGCAGCCTCTCCTTCCTCCACACTCACTGCTGCAGATTCAGTTCCTTAGGGTTTGATTGCCTCGTGTCACTACTTCCTGTACCTGTCAACCTGTCAATTCATATTTAAAGCCCTGTAGCATTTCATGCACGGTCCATATAAAAGGTTTTGACCTAGTTTGTTCTGGTTCACACTTGTCTGTTTTTAGGGGCAAATGTGAGTGAACTGTTTTCCCTTTAGAGCCAAGCTAACACTTTAATGAGGCCTGAGAGCCAGTGATCTGCTGTCTGCACTGAAGAATCAATCATCTATTAGACTTTCTTGTCTTAAATTGAATGTACTCTATCTGCTTTTCTGTCTTTCTTGTTAAACACAGAAACAGCTGCTGACCCTGTGAGGAAGAGTTCACGAACAGAGACGGGACGTTTAACCAGGAAGATAGGTACGATGAGTTCTTTCTTCTTTTTTACCCCCAAACACTGTAATCATTCAGAATGGCTGTTATTGGGTTTTTTTGTAGTTTATTTAAAACATGTGTGGTTATGATATCCACAGAAGCTGACTGATGACGCCTACAACCAAAACATTACTATGGTTTTGTAATGATGTTTAAAAACTGGACCTTTATGAAAAGCATTAAACTTACAGCTGAAAGTGACCTCAGGCTCTTCATCATCTCTTTCAGATGCTTCAACATCGTCCTATGATGCTGCATATTCATCTTCCAGCAGAAATTATTCTCCACTGTCTGGCAAACCACGAGCTCCTCCTTCTCCTGTGTACTCACAGTCTACATGGTCTCCAGTCCTCCACACAGGTGAGCCAGCCTGGCCAATCCACTGTTCCCATTATTCATCATTCTAAGCCACATTTTAGGCCGGTCCATGTTCTCCATCTGCTCCTACAGCGCAGCCCCAGACTCCACCAGCAGCCTCTCCTTCCTCCACACTCACTGCTGCAGATTTGTGAGAAATACCTCTCAGCAGAACATTTTTATATCGGAAATGTAATTATACACACAGGCTAAAATGTCCAACCGTGATTTTAACAGGCTCTTACAGTTTCTTGAAACTCTAAAGACTAAATGTCTTTATCTTCGGTCCCACTGCCTCTTAAAGGAAAGGTATTGGTTGTTTCTGCAGGACTTTGAGCCTTCACACCCAGCTTGAATCTGGTAGAGTATAATGCATCCTTCTACAGAAATGAGTTGCATTTTAATGGACAATCTATTTTACACAGTATGAAAGGCCTCCTCCTCAAACTGACTGTCCCTGGTTCCATGCAGATATTACCACTCCCATCAGAAGTCACAAATTGTCCCTTTGGCTGCTACACATTACTTCTATGATCCCACCCAAACATGTGCTCACATGCTCCCCCTGCTGTCTGGGAGTGCCAAGTCCACTCCTCTCGTCTCTGAATCTCCTCATGAGATCTGAATCTGTGTCTTCTGCTGCTCCTCAGAGCACAAATCCTGTTCTAACAATAATCCTGTTGATTTCATGTAATACGCCGTCTGACCATTTATACAAGATTCATTTAATGTGATGCAGGCATGTTTTCTCACAAGCATTTTTTAAAAGTTGGAACCTTTCTTTCACACCACAGCAGATAAACACAGACCGAACAATATACAAGAAAACCGAGAGAGGAGCAAGTCTGAGTCTGGAGGACGAGATCAGCAGAAGATGGCCTCCAAGAATAACTACAAATACTACATACTGGCTCTGATTGTTGGTGTTGTTATTGGTATTGTCGTCGATCGTCGTATTCTCGGTACACTCAAAGGTTTGTCTTCTATTAAACTTCATATTATCTTCAGCTGAACTTTGGATGGAGGGCTTTAGATTTTACAGTGTTGTGAGAGAATATCTTCAGGGTCAGTGTGGAGACATCAACCTGTTCTTAAAGTACAGTTTAAAGGACTTTTACTTTACTTAAATATCAGTTTATGCTACTTGATATTTCTGATACGTTTATATTTTTAACAGCTGTACCAGAGGTTCCCAAAAATGCTAAATCAGTGTGTAGTTGTGTCTGTTGTATAATATGTGTTGTAACTGAGTATTTAGTAAAATGTAAAGCACAGTGAACAGTATCTAACGTCTTTAGGCATTGGTCCGATGCATTCATAAAGAGCACACAGGTGCTAAAATCAAGTGTTTATTGCATGAGGGGAGAAACAGAATTTAACTAAGAAATTAACTTCAGTTTCAGTTTGGAAACAAAGTCTTCAGTGAGTGGTCTCTTGGTGTATTAAATGTGTTTCCTTTAAGGATTCACTTAAATGATGAGACCATGACTAACAAGCATGATGGACCTGGTGGCATTACTGTCCTGATCACATCATAGACCGTCAACAGCTGTCACAAAATGATCTAATTATTGTACATCATGGGACTTTATTATTATTAATCACACAGACGGCAAAGTGAGAACAAAAAGAACTCCACACAACACAACCGTAACTTTGACTCCCTGTCTGTTCTGTCTGTAGATACTGAAAAAATTGGGAGAAACATCACCAAAGTCCGAGATGGCCAAGAAGATCTGGTGAAACCCGATCCGGTGAAACCCGATCCGGTGAAACCCGATCCGGAAGACTTCGTACCTCCAAAGCCGAAACCTGATGGAGGTGACCATATTTCTTGTTATGTAGTTCTGTCACAAATGGACATTTTATGGAGTTTCTAAGCAGAACTTAACATTGTGGTCTTTAGATCTTAGTTGTTTTATGTGTTTGTTTTAACAAGGCAGGGATTCTTAGATTTTGGACGCCATGATTTTAAGCGACTTTAAGTTATACGTCAGCCAATGAGGACTCCAGATACACAACTACCAACTGAAGCTGTATTTCCACAGCGGGTCCGCTTGTTAAACCCCTGTTGGTATGTGTTGATGTTTGTTGCCTAAACCAGATAAAAGGTCTCTGGTCCTCCCTGTTAGCAGCTGCGACCCACCTCAAATAATCCCTTAACTATTTGTCTGTGCTGTACTGGCCTCCCTTACAGTTAGCTCTTAGACCCCCCAGACCCCTTAGACCCCTCAGACCTCCCTTACAGTTAGCTGTGCTGCTGCTGTGCTGCTGGCCAGTTTCAGGTGTTCAGTCCCCGGTCTGCCAGTGAGGTAGTCCATGAGTGATCCAGGACATGAGGTGTGGATCAGCTTGTATTCTGGTCATTTTATCTCGCTGTAGGAGAGGCTGGGTAGTGATGAATGTAGGAGAGGCTGGGTAGTGATGAATGTAGGAGAGGCTGGGTAGTGATGAATGTAGGAGAGGCTGGGTAGTGATGAATGTGCCTGAGGAATAGAAGAATAATCTTATAGGAGAAGGTTCGGATAAGGGGGCTCAGTCACTGGCAGTTACCATCATGGCCCTTTTTCCTGAGCACCATCAGATCTCCTCTAAATAAACATGGTTCATACCGCTACCGTATATGAATTGTCGATGTCTATCAGAAACATAGCAAACAGAGACATGCTAGACCTGGAGTGAAGAGGCAGGAAGAGACTCACACAAGATCAATCAGACTGACTTCATGAATATCTGATGACAGACGCAGTGCAAATATTCAAGGCAGGAATTCACAGCTGTTGCACAGATATCAAGAAATGTAATCAAATTCATTTAATTTTGTGGTACATTTACTTTTCATGATCTATACTCTAAAAGGTTAATTGTGTTCTTTTCATTCCGCTTTATTCAGTTCACAGATTTTATTTCTTTTGTAGGTTAGTTTTATAAATGTTAACAGTGTGTTTATCTTTCATCTTTCAGCAAAGGTGAAGGTGTACTGGAAGGTTACCGGTAAAACCTTTGGAGCCGATCGAGTCCTAATGGAGAGAGTGAAGAGTATGAGTCAGTCAGTTACCGTGGAAACCACCAGAGACCTGCAGGAAAGCCACGTCGTTATCGTCTTCTGTCCAATCACGTCTCGTGTTGGATCCGATGTGGACGCAGCCATGACAGACATTACAGGTGAAGGAAAGACTTGTTGTTTGTTCGTCTCTCTTAAATGTACAATCTATTCCAGTTAGTTTAGCAGCAGGAACTATTTACTTTACTCTCCGTTGTGTCTTCAGCAGTTTAGTAATACTGAAGGATCTTTACTCAGCTATTACTTACTTACTCACTATTGATATGAGTGGAGCCAGGAGACTGTACCATGATGTATGTTCAACTTAGTCTGGTTGTTTTTGAGTGAACTGGCTTCACTGAACCTAACATTGGCTGATAACCAACCAGCTCATCAGCTTCAAGTGCATTCATGTGAAAAAGGCAGATTGTTAGTTATGAGTGACGCCATCAGAACCATGAATAAAGTGATCCTGCAGACAATGTTTTAGAAAAAAGTCATATTCAGCCAAGTGAAATGTAAACGAGCCTGTGATCAAACATCAGAAGAAGAGAACACACGTATGGTCGAAGGCTAAGTCTCATGTTCTTCTCTGGTGTTTCAGCCTCCTGTGGTCAGAAACCTGTGATCCTGGTGCTGATGCATCACACCCGAGACGTCGATTATTCAACTGCTGGAAGACGATGGTCTGACGTGTACGACAACGTTGTGTTGGACGTTCACGTCCTTTTCCACGAGACGAAGAACGGATTACTGACGTGTCCAAAGAATGATCAGGCAGCCGGTGAAATACTGGAAGGCTTCCAGAAACACAGTAAACACAAAGGTTCATGATAGTTTTAGATGTTTTAGCAGCTGGATCAACAACAAGAATGAAATAAGCAGCAGCAGCATCACATTAAAACTGTGTGTAATTATAGACGGAGAGAAATACACATGTATTTAAACTCTTCCTGCTGGGTCAGAGTGTTGTTTCATGAAGTCGCTCGGCTTTACGTACAGACAGAAAACCCAACATGAAGTGTGTTGGTAAGGTGTTGGGCTCCTTGGTATTGATTCTACAGTCTGTGAACCGGAGAGATGAACTCTTCATTCGGTGTTCTGATGATGGTGATGGAGACAACTGTCTAACACAGAAGAGCTCAGATGTTTGTCTGTTTGTAGATATTTAGTTGTCTTCTAACAGCAGTAGTTAAATGGGGATCACAGCTTGCAGTTAAAACTCTGGAGGATGAAGGTCTGCAGGACATAATTCAGATTTCAACGACTGCACTTGAATTTCCATCGAGAGCCGGCGTAATATCAGAGATACACAACCTGTATGAGTCATCTTTCATCAGTACTGAAGTCATGGAAACGTTATGACCATCGTTCCTTTCTGGTACCTGCTGAACTTGAGTGTCAATATTTTTAAAAGCTAAATAATAAAAATGTGTGAGAGTTTCTGCCTATCTCTGTTTTCTGTTCTCTGTTCAGATCCTACAAACACAAACATTTAGGAAACATGAGGCTTCTCATGTGTGGCGTTAACAAGATGCTAATCTAACATGGAATAAATAAAAATACTGCAAATAACAATGAATAAATGCAGCCACACCTGATTTGCTGCTACAGCTGATCAGACTGATCTTTTATTAATTACTGCAGTTTGACAGGAAGTGGAGACAGATTACAGAATAAACTCAAGTGCTATATTTTGTATAATTAACAACTTTCTGCATAAATTGACTGTTTTTCTTAACATTCACTGTTATTACGAATAGAATTAACATAAAGAGTCTTTTATATTTATATTTTACATTATTTGTCATCATTTCCATGTGAGGCTGAAACTTCCTGAGTGTCTGGTTTGATGAGAGTTTACTGAGTTACATCATTTAGATTTTTCCTGAAACATTTAACCAAATAAACAATTTTCTGTTTCAGTAAACACGCTGATCGTATTCTGGGTTATTAAATAATGCATTCACAATCAGAATACCAATAAATACAGACTCAAATAATCAATAAATAATATAAACTCATTCTGCCAGCAGGAACGGTTCATATGTCTCTGCAGGAAACAGTAGATACACAGATAGACAAGTAATATATAATATAATATAATATAATATAATATAATATAAGTAATAACAGGCTGCAGACAGAAGGCAAGGCAGCTTTATTTATGGCACATTTCATACACAGAGCAACTCAGTGTACTTTACATAAAATCTAAATATCAGGTGATTTAACAGGAAGAGCTGGAATTTAAAAAATAACTAAATTATAATAAATATGACAGACTCTGCTGCTCTGTCAGTGATCAACCTTTATTAGTATCAGCACAGTGAACATGTGGAGACATTAAGGGCCCATTTATGCTCTACATACGTACGAAAATGTTTACGTCCTTTTCAAACGATGTGACCGTCACTGCTCACATACTTCCATGATTCCTTTACGCTGGCATGATGTTAACCAATACATCCACCAGGGGGCAGCGCAGAGTCAAACATTTAGCCTATGAGACAAACATGGCGACTGTGGAGGAGATATTGATAATGTTTCTCTTGCATAAAAGACAAAAACGATATGTTTAAAGTTTCTAACCAACTCACACAAACCTTTCCTCAAAAAGTTCCTCCATTGTTATTTCTTCCTTAAGTCTCACTAGAGCTACGTATCGAGTAGTTAAATAAATATACCGTACTGTAAATAAACCACTTTATCCACATGTCTAACCTTTTTAGGAAGAAAGTAAAGTAGCCCTTTAGATCCTCAATGTGACTCTAATTTGTCCAAATAACACCTGTTTAAAGTTTTGTTCCTGAGAATTCGGAGCCACTCAAGTTAGCCGTAGCGAGTAACGCACTTCCTGTCATTTTCACAAAATAAAACACCCCTTGCCTTTTATTATTAACGATAGAATTGGTGCTCTTATTTTGAAAACAGGAAGTGAGCATACCCTCGCAGTAGCTAACTTGTTTGTATTGGGTTTTTTTTCAGAAGTTGCGTTGCATCTTGGGTAATGTGAGTGTGAGTAGTAGTGTTGCATCTTGGGTAATGTGAGTGTGAGTAGTAGCGTTGCATCTTGGGTAATGTGAGTGTGAGTAGTCAGCTCTTGATGCATACTCTGCATTTCTGGAGTATCTAGTAAACCATCCAGGAACTTCTCACATACTCTAAATCACTACACAGTTAAACACACTACATACTTCACATGATGTCAGAGTTTGTAGAGGAGTAGGAAAGGATGCAGTTTCTAACAGAGCCAAAGTTGAGCGTTACAGTCGTACCTTAGTTTCACTTTCACCCCTCCCCCCTTCACTAACCTTTCTGACCAGACAGGAATAACTGCTCTAACTCACAATAACACACACACACACACACACACACAGAGCGTGGTGTTCCTGTAAATCGCACTGTCTGAAGCTTCGTGTTTGCAGCAGCAGCAGAAGAAGACCAGCAGAGAGGCTGAAAGCTGCAGGTAAAGATTTCTCGTGCTATATGATGGGGAGCGTACCTATGTTCCCCGGTTTGTTCATCAACAGCGGGGAACATAGGACCCTTTATTTTAAATAAGGTCCTATGTTTCTCACTGTTGCCGGGGAACATAGGACCTTTTTAAAGAAAAAAAAAACCGATCCGGGTCTAAACGCCCTGAGCAGAGGGATCAAAGACGGAGTGAAGGCAGCGGTGACGTCTCTCAGTCCCGGTCCCAGAGCTGAGCAGCCAGGTGCTGGAGAGGGAGGAGAGGAGAGGAGAGGAGCGCACCGGACGAGAGAGGTGCGGCGTGCCAAACGGCACTTAAGGGACTTTTAACACACCTGAAAAACTGCTAGAGTTCGCTGGAATGACCCAGACGCAAGGAAATGCAGAGATATAAGAGCTTTTGCCCTGGAAGGTATTAATTCAGTAACCGCAGTCATTTGTCAAAGCTGTGCCAGTTAAGACTTGACTTTCAAACGTGCTAAATAAAGACGCTCTTCCCCCGCAATCTGTTTCAGGTTTGGTAAATCACATTGCGTGCGCGAAATACTTACCAATATTTTGTTCCTTCTGGCAGACACACCCATATTTTTATATTTGCAAACACGCTAAATGGATTGCACGTGCAATTTTGCCCGTTTGAGAGACGCAATCCTCGGTGCGCCCGGTTAGATGAGCTTCAGCATGTCTTTGAGCATGCAGTCAAGTTTGCACACGTTTTTATACATGCAAACCTTTAGTAGACCCGGCCCTTTATGTGTGTTCTCAAAAAAACATTGCAAAAGCATAACTACACACAGACATTGTGTGCCCAATGAGATGAGCCATAACGTAGGTATCCACATTACGCATGATCAACGTTGTAGTGTATTTTCTGCTACAGATTTAGGTATGTCTACTTTCTGTTACAGATTTATGTCTTCCTAATACGTAAGAGTTTTTCTTTGTATGTATGGGCCTTAGGCTGAACCTTGGTTCACACAGACAGAGTCTTCCTATGGAAACTGGTCTCATCCTGTGTTAGAGTCATTTATCTTTGGAGGTTGTCAAACAGTAAAGGTATTGGATCATGGGAACATAAACAAATATATATTGGGTCCTTTTTAAGGATGAGAAACATAGTGCCAATGCATGGGAAAATGTATACATTTGTGGGGCGTAACTTCAGTATAAAAAGGTCTTACACACAAAGGACGGAGAGACAGAAGCAAGGCTCCATTGGACAGGGACACCTCAGCCTCAAAATTGATAAAGTTCTGTCTCCACTGACCTAGGCAGGGTTCTAATTGATAATTGGTAATAAAGAAAACTAAAAAAGAACTTCGACTTGGTCCTCGGTTCGTTCTTCATTCACTACGATATACTACAGAATCATGGCGTTGTCGGCAGGATGGTTCTGAAGACAAGTCCAGAGTCTTGAATTTGGGAAGAGAGACAGAAAAAGACTGACAGCTTGGCCAGCTGGATCCACACATTGGTGAGTGAACTTTTTCTTTCTCTCTGTCTCCGATCAAGAGGATGGAGTCTTCAACCAAATTAAAAGGACAGTGAGTGAGTGATGGATTAAGGACATGTCATTAAATTTATAAAGGGTCCCAAAGCTAAATTTTGTAAAGAAAAATAGAATATAAAGAGAATTCTCACGTTTGGAAAATCAAAATTTATTGTGTGAAGTAATATAGGCTTACTGTATGTATTTATTGTGCACTTCGAAGTTATTGTGTTTAAGAGGAAATGTACATGTCCTGGCCCTAAGATTCTATTTGTTGAAAGGAGTTTGATCTCCTAGTCCTGGCACTAAAAGTAATGAATGATTTTAATATGCACATAGAGTATATGAGAAGAAATATGAGAGAAATATGGAAGAAATATGGAACTGTGAAGGTATGTGCAGTTTCAACGTCAAAGTCCTTTTATGGCTGTTGAGGCACACCTCAAGTTCACACCTCTATGACTATGAATTAGTTTGAAGTTGTATTTAATTAAATAAATGCGCGGTTTAGACCCTCAAGTAAACAGTTTTAAAGACGTGTAAGGATATGTGGAGCCTAACATGCAGTTTAGATGCTAAAGTGATGAATTAATATATATATGAAGTCGCATTTAAGTTTAGGTCAGAGCGTGCGCAGTTTGGCAAGAAGTCCTAGGCAAATTGTAAAGTGATTACTGTGTTTATGAAGTCGCATGCCCAAAATTGAAATGTGTAAAGGATTTGTGCCTGATCAGCACTAAAGAGATCCTAATGATGTGTTGTTTTAAAGAATGGTTTAAAGAAGAAAAGAGCTCGAGCAAAGTTTAATAGAAGTTAATCTCTCTCTCTCATTTTGTGTTATGAGGACACAACGTGAGGATTCTGCAGATGTATGAAACCGAGGTTTGAAGACGACGCAGGTTGGCGTATTTTTATTAATTGATATCAATGTTCTGTTAACTTTCAGCTGTGTATAAAGAATATTAGTCTCTATTAGACAAGCAGAAAAGAAAGGGGGAGCCTTTTCTGCTCAGTCTCTGTCTTTCTCCCTCTCTGACACACATATACACACACATCCATGCCTTAACATAAACAGAGGAACATTCCTGCTTCCTGAGACAGCTGTGCCTCTTCCTTAATGTACTGTACACAAGCATGCACATGCAGAATAGAAAGGCTGTTTTCAACTTGCTGAAGTTGTGTGGATTGATTGTGTTCCTGACTTCACAACAAAACTCATCCGTTCTGACGTTCTGCTCTGTGTCAGCCGTAAACTTGAGACGGTTTGAGGCGTGAAACTCAAACTATGCTCTGACGCGGGTCTGCGCAGAGAGAGAGCGTAGACGGGAAGTTGCGTGTGATAGACGGAGGTGCAGTCAGCTGCATGACACAGGAAGGCTGTTTTTCCTGTCATTTTCTGATCCTTTCCTATTCAAGATTAATGGATTAATGGGTTAACACCTCCTTTCTCTATAAAAAGGGGCATGAGCCGTTTAACGGACTTATATACATAAATAAATTAGACAAGAACAATCCTCTTCCTCCATAAGAAGAGTGATTGATGAGCTCTATCTAGACAGAGTAGTCAGGAACATATATACACACACATACACAAACATTTTCCTCTCTATCTCGCTTTTCCTTTTTTTGCTGTTTTGATTATGTTGGCTCTGTTTATAGCTTGCTTGTTGTATTATTACGGTATAGGACATTATTATTCTCATCTTTAGTGGACGTTTTTGAAAGGTTGTCTTGATCATTAGATTAAAACAGTGGTGTGGAAACACTTGGATGTTATCCGTAGAAGCAGTTAGTGGATTGTGGGATATTCTGTTCAGTAGGATTGTGTAAATATTTTTAGAGGTTTGATGGAGTGTTAATTAGTTCGGGCAATAGTAAATTTAGTAGCTGCTGTTTATTCTAGAGAAAAGTTAATTTTGAATAAAAAGGTGAGGACTGATCTTTGTATTATTTAATATGACTGACTAATTTTACCACAGACTGACTTTTTGATTTGTGTAAATGATAATTGCTTTGATTGATTGGTTGATTGTCTGAATTGTTAAGTCAGTTAGAGTGATTGAAAAGAGTAGCTGATAATGGTTAACTGTTGAATGATTGAACTGTTTAAATTGTTTGATTGAATGGCTAGCTAGTGTGTTGAGTTATACTTATTGCTAAACTTGTTGTGTTCTATTGATTGTTTATTTGTTTGGTTACTTTCATTACTCTAATTGTTTGTATGATTGAGGTTTAATTAGCTGTGTGAATGCTTAACTGAGGATTGATGGTTTATTGATTAATTGATAAACTGCCTGGTTGATGAACTCATGGTTGTGATTGATTGATGACAAACTGACATGTTGGTTGTCAGATGTGCAGATTGATCGATAATTGTTTGTTTATGGTTACATTGCTTTGATTGATTGATTGATTGGTAACCAACTGACTGAGTGACAGATTAATTGATTTCTGTGATTGACTTGTTTGACTGAAAGTAATTGAATGTATGCAAGGTTGATTGATTAATGATGAGTGATTGATTGATTGATGGGTGTAATGAAGTGGTTGATTGATTGGATTAATTGCTTTAATTGATGACAACTGATTAATTGGGTGATTGTTTGTTTGATTGATTGATTGTTTGACAACTGATTAATTGATTGAGTGTTTGATAAATTAATTGCTTTGATTGATGATGATCGATTGATTGATTGATTGATTGATTGACGAATTGATGGATTGATTGATTGATTGGATTTTTTTGAGTAATTGATTTGTCCAATTTGATGCATTTTGATTAATGATTGGCCTTTGACTTAGTAATAACGGATCAGCTAATGATAGCATCTTAGTTTATTATTAGTCTAATATTGGCCCATTGGTTTATTAGCATATAGCGGGTAAAAGATAGTTGATTGGAATTGATTAATTGATTATTAGTTAATTTGTGTAAGTAGGATTTATTAATTGTGAAAGTGGACTTTTACCATCTTTCACTGAACTGTTTATTATAAATTTAAAATCAACTTAAACTTTTAATTTAATTGGTTAATTAAGTAAACTACACTGATGTCCATTGCCCTTCTTCATTAACATTAAAATTCATCCTTTATATTAATAATACGGTTGGATTCAAATTAATATTTACATATATTTGTACATGGTACACATGCCTTGTGTATAACAGGATTATATCACAAACTTTTTACATGACACATGAGTAGTTTTGATTAGTAATCAACCTGTGATGACTTCTGATTTGTGCATAATCTGAGCAGCATTTAATTCAATCATACAAATAAATAAAATAAAGTCAAAAAGTGTGGTTAAAGTAAACAAAGCTAAAGAAAAAGTTAGTTGGATTATCGTCTGTTGGGGTTTACAAAAGGTGTGTTTGAATAAACAATTTTTGGAAAAAGTGGTTTGTTGTCTAATTTGGGGATTGCTCAGTATTTACAACAAGGCTACTGTGTGAAGTAAAAAGTTCAGAACCTTTTGCTTTCCAATTTCCCTTACAAATGATAAAGCAATTCAGAAACAAAAATTCCCGTGTGGCAATGGGCGCAGGTACAGCAAAGGCAACTACCCCAGTGGAGATGGTAGAGAAAAATAATCCCCTCGTAAAGGGAATTGATAAAATATCTAAAAAATTTAATAAAAGATGGGCAGAAATTGACCAGCCCTGGCCGCCAGAGGGTACCTTCAATCCAGAAGTGATAAAAACATTGCAAGTGCGCGTTAACACATACAAAGCAGAACAGGAGAAAGGCAGAGAAGAGCAGAGAAGAGAAGAACTGCACTGCAAGAAAGAACATGCCCAGAAAGAGCAAGATCGAGAGACACTCAGAAAACTCAACCAAATACAGTTGACAGGACACAAAAACCAAGAGAAGAAGCGAGCACCAGTAATGCAGTATCAGCCACAGCCAGATCAACCGCAGCCACCCTTAACACCAGCCACGCAGGTCACTACTCAGCCTCAATATCCTCAACCGGTCTATGGTCAACCCCAGGGATGGAGAGGAGAAAACAGAGGAAATACTGGACCAGGTGGCAGAGGAAATGGGAATACAGGCCCCTTCATGTATCGATGCTTTAACTGCGACAGAGTTGGCCATCAAGCTCGCAACTGTGGGAGACCAGGAGGAGGAAACCCTAGAGGGGGATATGCCTTTAGACAGCGCGGACCCCCAGCACAACAATGGCAACAACAGCGGCCACCAACGGGAGCGGTAAACCCTTACAGGGGGCCGGCACCAGGATTCTAGGGGTGCCCAGAGAACCCGAAAGGGGGGTGTCAGCTGGTGGTGTCTAAACCGGAAAATGATCCAACAATTTGGGTAAAGGTAAACAATCGTCCATTGAAACTGATGGCAGATTGCGGAGCTACCTTTACCTGTATCCAGCCTCATGATGCTACACACCTTCCTATGTCTGGCAAGTATGTTCGGACAATCGGATTCGAGGGAATAAAACAGCTGATACCTTCCACAAAACCTGTGGAGCTCCGCTACAAGAATCGAAAAACTACAATACTCATTCTTGTTTCAGAACAAACCCCTATTGGACTACTTGGAAGAGATGCACTATGCAGATTGAAGTGCACAATGAAATGCACACCAGACGGCTGTTTGGTGGAAGTGCCACATGAGTATGATCATCAAATGACCATGAAAGCAGAAACTGAAGCACCAGTGGTCTACTGGATTGGAAATCTCAGTCAAGATCTGATTGAACCAGTAAGAGTGTGGGAAAAAGTTCATCTTTGCAAACTTACTGGGAGCTAGGATACCAGAATATGCACTACACTGCACGCTCCAGTATTTCAAAGATCCCACCAACTCAGATCCAGATGAGTGGTTGAAAACCCAACCGAAACAAGTTCAACTCAGTTCAGGATGTATAATCTTGGGCCGACAAGGTGCTGCAATGAAGATAAATAATGATGTTTATTTGAACCAGGAACACAGGATTGAGGAAAGCATTCCTCATGTGACTCTAATGATTGCTGAAGATTATGAACAGAAGCATATTGGGGCAATGATGGTAGAATCAGAAGAGGCCATCTTTGTAACAACAAAAGAAAACCCAGCTGTCTGGATAAGTAAAGATCAGCAATTCATCAAAATTATGATCTCAGCACAAGGAGTTGGTCAACCACAGACTGTACAAATGACAAATGAGTCAATGTTGTCTGTCACACCTGACAGGAACTTCATGGAAGGAATGTTAGAACAGGTTCAAGAGAGCTTGTGGTCCCAACACAACACCGAAGCATTTCTGATGACATTTGGAAGCTATAAGGAAAGCACCCAGACCAAGGACAGTCAGAGAAATGATGAAATTCTTGGGGATTATGGGTTATAGTTCTGCATGGATTGAGAATTACACAGAACTCACAGGGCCCCTGAGAGCTATGATTAAAGATACTGGAAGCGGTCAACTGCATTGTAATCTCATTTGGACACAAGAAGGTCACCTGGCATTGGCGACAATTAAACAGAAATTGCTAGAGACACCAGCATTGACATTGCCTGATTATTCTAAGAATTTTGTGATGTATGTCTCGTCATCTCCTGAGGGCAAACATGCCTGTGCTGTTCTTGCTAGCCCCCAACCTATTGCATATTATTCTTCTGCTTATTCAGAAGTGGAGATGGGCCTTGCCCCATGCTATAGAGCTCTGACAGGAGTTTATAGAATGTAGGAGAAAGCATCAGGCCTTACAATAGGCTATCCATTGACAATTGTGACCCATCACAGTCTGAGAAAACTCTTTCATCATGGCAAGTTCACTTTGACGATGCCTAGAAGTAGAGACTATCATAGACTTTTAGAACAAGAGGATGTTACTTTAGCTAGGTGTAATACGATTAACCCAGCCGACACTTTGCCGACTCCTGATGATGGGGAGCCGTATAATTGTTTAGTAGAAGCAGAAAAATATTCTAAACTTCGATCAGACCTACAAGCACTCCCACTCCGGGAGCCAGATTTAGAATATTGGACTGATGGGTCTTGTTACAGGATAGGTGATAAATTAAGTGCAGGATATGCAATTGTTAAAGCGGAAGGCTCTGACTTTGTAACTGAGAAAGCTGAAGCTGTTTTACAGCCATGCTCAGCACAGCTCGCTGAATTGATTGCTTTAACGCAAGCTTGTCTAATGGCAGAAGGTAAGCGTGTCACAATATACACCGATTCTGCATATGCTCATTTAGTTTGTCATCTCTTTGCTGCAGTATGGAACGTGGTTTTAAGAAGACGGATGGTTCCCCCATATAGCATTATGCACAAATTATGGAGCTGTTAAATGCTGTAATGAAACCTAAAGAAATAGCTATAGCTAAATGTGCAGCACATAAATCGGATATATCTAGAGTTACTCGAGGTAACAATGCAGCAGATTACGCCGCAAAGGCAGCTGCTGGGACACATAAGACAGAGAAAGTCCTTCTGGTTACACATGTAGTAGACTTAGAAGACAATATCACACTCACAGACATAGTGTTGATGCAAGAAGAAGCTAATACAATGGACAAACAGTTGTGGTTAGCTAGAGGTGCAAGTCAAGATGCACCTCCAGACTTATTGAGTTTATTGATGTATGACGCGCATGGACTCGCCCATGCGACGAGGGGGGAACTGAGAAGGAAATTATAAAAGAGTATGGTTTTTGGGCATCTTTTTTGCTAGAACAGATTGATTACGTCATAGAAAGAAGATGGTCGGACTCTTTGACTGATGTTTCGTGAATTTATTCAAATCCATTCCACACCGTAAGAGCTGAGTGAAACAACAATATACATGAATTCACTACACTTTTACAATGATATTTCTGTTAAAGAAAACAGCTTGAATGTCCTTTAAATGCTTTCTTATGCACTAATATACACAATCACAAATGACAGCACATTTACATATGTAGGAACTCAAAGTGCATAATACATGTAATAAAACAAACTGGCTTGAATCCTTGTTACAATTATAGTATTTATGCTAGCGGCCGTTTAACATTTAAACTTCAACGGAAAGTAATAAAAATGTACCTTGTTCTCTCTCCAACTGAGATGCTAAATTCTTATTTGTGAGTGGACATCTCTGTAGTAATTGCAGCGGCATTTTCAGCTTATTTGATGACAGTTAAGTTAAGTTTCTCACTCGTTTCTGGAGGGTCAGGTAGACTGTACTGGCAAAAACGCATTGTTTTCTTCCGCCGGAAGTTTCAAAAATAAAGTCTCGATTACAATGTAAAATACCTTCTGTGCTTTATATGCAAGACTAAGAAAATCATGTTATATTAATAAACTAAATCATGTGCATTGATATACACTGTTATTTACATGCCCTACTAAAAGGAAAGATGCTTCATGGGTAGCCAAGTTTCTCTGTAGAGAGGTAATACCTCAATGGGGTCTATCAGATAGGATTTTATCAGATAACGGTAGAGAATTTGTTGACAAAACAGTAAAGCTTATTTTGCAAAAGCTAGGCATTAAGCAGCGTCTAGGAGCTGTGTACCATCCACAAAGTCAAGGTATTTGTGAAAGAATGAATGGAGTTATTAAAAACGTCTCATTAAGATCTGTCAGCATAGGGGACTTAATTGGATAGAAGCACTATCGCTTGCGCTAATGGCTGTAGATCTAGTGAGCTTCGTGAGTTACGTATGACGCCATTTGAGTTAGCTGTAGGCTGTTGCATGACGACGCCTAGATTGCGCTAGTGGGAAGGGCCCAAGTCTATCTCTGTTAGAAGACGATCTGAAAGCATATGTAAAAGATATGTCTAACTTCCGAAGGAGTATTTCTGCTTATGTCATCCAAAAACAGGAGCAGACCGAGAAAGAGGAACAAAGGGTTCTTCTATCCATCCTACCAGGGGATAAGGCGATCCAGATAAGGGGATCACCTACCTGGTTCCACGTCAACCACTGCATCAAAGCTCCAAAGGACGATGAGGAGGAAGACGTAGATCCCCCACAAGGACCTGAAGATGGAGAGCAGCCATCGGGAGATATAAGCAAGCCACGACGATCCAGAGAGTCTGCTGGAGCAACATCAGGAGGAACAGAGGGACAACAGTGCTGATGAAGAACAGCCAAGGCCACAACCAGCAGGAAAGTCAACGCAAGATTGTCCAGAGAGCCAGGAGGTCTCTAGTACAGCCTCCAGAAAGCCAAAAAGCGGTTTTCAGACAACCTCCAGAAAATGAAGAAGTCCCAGGCCGGTTCGGGAGATCCGAGTCCCGATTCGGTTCAAAGACTACAGTTAAAGGAGAAAGGACGAAGGACCTGCAAGATTTGTCACCCTTTATTTCTATCTCTCTCTCTCCCCTCTTTCTTCTATCTTTGTGGCCCGAGGCAGTAAGAACAACTGACCTCCAACGAGAAGGTCAAGTGCTAGTAAACTCTGATCCTAAGCAAAAGCAATGAAGATACAGTTTTCCATGAAAGTATTTTTGGATTTGAGGACATTGGACTATTGAAAATGAGGTTACAAGGTGACCTCAAATGATTAGGTTGCGACAGCTTATGTGGTGTTGATTAAGTGTAAGATGTATTACATCAGTTCTTGCTGTTGATGATAATTGATCAATGCTAAAAGCAAAGAATGTTTGACATGATATTATTAATTCATATCTTTTTATTAATTCATATGAGTCTACTTTTGATTGTTCGTATTTGATCGTCAAATGAAGCTAAAGTTAAAAGGTTTCTTCTGTGTTTAAGTATTATAGGAGTTGATTATTAGAGTAGTATTGCACTGATTGTTCACTAAAGAATGCTAGTAGTAATAGAGTCGTGTACTGCAAGGCTTGAAATAGTGTAAGCGTAAGCTCTTATCACGACAATGTTTAATTTTCACTTATAGTCACTTTTAGTAGATGTTTTATTAGCAGCTAAGGTTAATTTGGATACTTAGGTTGTCTTGTATTATGCCTCTGTAGCAGTTTGGTTGATATTAGGGTTTTTTCTTTTATGGAAGCCCAAAAGCTTCCAAGGGGGGAATATGTAGTGTATTTTCTGCTACAGATTTAGGTATGTCTACTTTCTGTTACAGATTTATGTCTTCCTAATACGTAAGAGTTTTTCTTTGTATGTATGGGCCTTAGGCTGAACCTTGGTTCACACAGACAGAGTCTTCCTATGGAAACTGGTCTCATCCTGTGTTAGAGTCATTTATCTTTGGAGGTTGTCAAACAGTAAAGGTATTGGATCATGGGAACATAAACAAATATATATTGGGTCCTTTTTAAGGATGAGAAACATAGTGCCAATGCATGGGAAAATGTATACATTTGTGGGGCGTAACTTCAGTATAAAAAGGTCTTACACACAAAGGACGGAGAGACAGAAGCAAGGCTCCATTGGACAGGGACACCTCAGCCTCAAAATTGATAAAGTTCTGTCTCCACTGACCTAGGCAGGGTTCTAATTGATAATTGGTAATAAAGAAAACTAAAAAAGAACTTCGACTTGGTCCTCGGTTCGTTCTTCATTCACTCAAGAGATATACTACAACGTCATCATTCATCACATATGATTATGTAACAGCTTGGCCTGATGGTTTTATATCGCAAAGCAAAGCAGCCGAGTAAAACACACAATGATATTGCTGCTACCTGTGAGCACTGCAGCTCTCAATTTAAAGGGCAAGACGGCGTGGCTTGGCCGTCAGCAGCTGCTCTATAATTGTAACTGCTGACAACTTTGGAGAGAGAGAGAGAGAGAGATTCCCCGGTTTGTTCATCGACCGGCAACAGTGGGGAACATAGGACCCTTTTAAAAAAAAAAAATGGTCCTATGTTCCCCGGGTCTTCTTGGGGGGAAAACGGGAAACATAGGACCTTTTTTTTTAAAGGGTCCTATGTTCCCCGGTCACATACAAAGCGGCGAACATAGAGATGATCCCATATGGGGATAGCATGTTAGCTCTCCATGCTCTCTGGGAGCTGTGCTTAATGAAGGTTTTATGTTAATGAGGTCACATGAGCAGCAGTTTTACAGCTTCTTTAACTTTTAGGACTTTAGTTTGGAGATGATTCAAACGTTTGTTTGAATCATTAACTGTTTATTTTATTCATCACATGGACAAACTGAGTCTTTTATCACACTGAACATCACTGAGGTAAAGTTTGACCCAGTTTGAGTCGATAAGCAGCGACACAATACTGTGTTCATGTTGTTCTGAGACACTTTCACTCTTAGTTTGATTATTGAACTAAAGCTTGTTCTAATCTAGTAGAATAACTCCTTCATACAGAGTCCATGAACTTCAAGTTTAGACGTTTTCCATTCACTCTCAGCTCTTCTTCGTTCTCTTTTGAGTTCTCTAATATTTTCATTTATTCAGGGACCGAGCTTTCATCGGGACTATTGGGTCTAAAGTTTTCAGGTACATGGTATTTGGTTAATCATATGCTTTACATTGTTTTACTGAATAAAACCATGATGAGCACTGAAAGTAGCAACACATTCTTCAGCTGAGTTGTTATTTAAGGTACATGTGTGGCTTCCTCTGTGTTTAAGCATGTAGCAGTGGGCAGCATTACAAGCTGAGCAGATGTAGTCAGTCTGAGGTCCGAGGATCCGTTTCCACTAAGGAAGTTCCTGGTCAAATGTAAATGGTAAATGGACTGTACTTACATTGTGCATTCATACACCGTTGGCGCAGCAATGGGAGCAATTAGGGGTTAAGTGTCTTGCCCAAGGACACATCGACTGGACTGGAGTCCGGGAATCGAACCGCCAATCTTACAATCTGAGGACGGATGGTTGGTTGTGAGTTTTGTGAACAGAACCCAGGCTTGCCTGAGAGGAGCATCAGCGATGCAGATGGTGGGAACTGAAGCACAGGAGAGCTGGGTGTTCCCCAGTGGGACGCTGTAGGTTGGACGAGTACGAGAGAGGGAGCTCTCTTTATTTCTGACCATGGTCAAAGTGTCATGATATAGCAGACTGGAGCTGACAACTTTGGGTTTATACATTTTGCTCATCACTTGTTTCTTTTACACCACAGCAGATAAACAGCAAGTCTGAGTGTGGAGGACGAGATCAGCAGAAGATGGACTTCAATAACAGCAAACACTACATACTGGCTCTTGTTGTTGGTGCTGCTGCTGCTCTTCTTTTCTGGTGTACAGGTACATTCAAAGTTGTGTCTTCTCTTCAGCTTCATATCAGTCAGTGTTGAATTAAAACTGACTTTTAAAAAATATCGACCTGTTCTTGACCTGTACTTTTATTTAACTTAAATATGTGTTTGTCCTATTTGACAGCTGTGATTACTTTTCTGATCATTTTTACTTTCAGTAACATAAAGTTATAAATGACACCTTTTGTAAACAGGAAGCTCCCAGATTTAATAAACAGGTGTGTGGTTGTGTGTCCTTGTCATATCCCAGATGTTTCTGAGTTGTTAGCATTTCCATTAAATAGCCATTTTCTCCCCGAACTACTTAAAGAAGGCCCAAAGAGGTAAAACTTCTGAAAAATGAATCTAATTAGTTTTTTCTTCTTTCCTCTCCCATTAATCATCTCACCAGCCCTCACATTTATCTGCTGACCCTTTGGAGGGGCCCCACCCCTAGGTTGGGAACCACTGGACTAAACTAGCTAACTGTATATAAAGTAGTATAAACTAGCTAACTGTATATAAAGTAGTATAAACTAGCTAACTGTATATAAAGTAGTATAAACTAGCTAACTGTATATAAAGTAGTGTAAACTAGCTAACTGTATATAAAGTAGTATAAACTAGCTAACTGTATATAAAGTAGTGTAAACTAGCTAACTGTATATAAAGTAGTGTAAACTAGCTAACTGTATATAAAGTAGTATAAACTAGCTAACTGTATATAAAGTAGTATAAACTAGCTAACTGTATATAAAGTAGTATAAACTAGCTAATCGTATATAAAGTAGTATAAACTAGCTAACTGTATATAAAGTAGTATAAACTAGCTAACTGTATATAAAGTAGTGTAAACTAGCTAACTGTATATAAAGTAGTATAAACTAGCTAACCGTATATAAAGTAGTATAAACTAGCTAATCGTATATAAAGTAGTATAAACTAGCTAACTGTATATAAAGTAGTATAAACTAGCTAACCGTATATAAAGTAGTGTAAACTAGCTAACTGTATATAAAGTAGTATAAACTAGCTAACTGTATATAAAGTAGTGTAAACTAGCTAACTGTATATAAAGTAGTGTAAACTAGCTAACTGTATATAAAGTAGTATAAACTAGCTAACTGTATATAAAGTAGTATAAACTAGCTAACTGTATATAAAGTAGTATAAACTAGCTAACTGTATATAAAGTAGTGTAAACTAGCTAACTGTATATAAAGTAATATAAACTAGCTAACAGTATTAATAATCTAATGATGTCATATATAATAATATATCACTACTTTTACTGTAATACTGCATACTACATCACTATAATACTGCAGTACTTTTACTGTAATACTGCATACTACATCACTATAATACTGCAGTACTTTTACTGTAATACTGCATACTACATCACTATAATACTGCAATACTTTTACTGTAATACTGCATACTACATCACTATAATACTGCAGTACTTTTACTGTAATACTGCATACTACATCACTATAATACTGCAGTACTTTTACTGTAATACTGCATACTACATCACTATAATACTGCACTACTTTTACTGTAATACTGCATACTACACCACTATAATACTGCAGTACTTTTACTGTAATACTGCATACTACATCACTATAATACTGCAGTACTTTTACTGTAATACTGCATACTACATCACTATAATACTGCAGTACTTTTACTGTAATACTGCATACTACATCACTATAATACTGCACTACTTTTACTGTAATACTGCATACTACATCACTATAATACTGCAGTACTTTTACTGTAATACTGCATACTACATCACTATAATACTGCAGTACTTTTACTGTAATACTGCATACTACATCACTATAATACTGCACTACTTTTACTGTAATACTGCATACTACATCACTATAATACTGCAGTACTTTTACTGTAATACTGCATACTACATCACTATAATACTGCAGTACTTTTACTGTAATACTGCATACTACATCACTATAATACTGCAGTACTGCAGTATTATCTGACTTTCAGCAGTCACATCAAATCAGTCACCAAAACAGCCTTCTATCAGCTTAAGAACATATCCAGAGTGAAGGGTTTTATGTCTCAAACAGACCAGGAGAAGTTGATTCATGCTTTCATCTCAAGTAGACTCGACTACTGTAACGGTCTTCTGACTGGACTCCCACAAAAAAAGCATTAAACAGCTGCAGCTCATTCAGAACGCTGCAGCTCCAGTTTTAACCAGAACAAAGAGATCAGAGCACATTACTCCAGTTCTAAAGTCTTTACACTGGCTCCCAGTCAGTTCTAAAGTCTTTACACTGGCTCCCAGTCAGTTCTAAAGTCTTTACACTGGCTCCCAGTCAGCTCTAAAGTCTTTACACTGGCTCCCAGTCAGCTCTAAAGTCTTTACACTGGCTCCCAGTCAGTTCTAAAGTCTTTACACTGGCTCCCAGTCAGTTCTAAAGTCTTTACACTGGCTCCCAGTCAGCTCTAAAGTCTCTACACTGGCTCCCAGTCAGCTCTAAAGTCTTTATACTGGCTCCCAGTCAGTTCTAAAGTCTTTACACTGGCTCCCAGTCAGCTCTAAAGTCTTTACACTGGCTCCCAGTCAGTTCTAAAGTCTTTACACTGGCTCCCAGTCAGTTCTAAAGTCTTTACACTGGCTCCCAGTCAGCTATAGAATAGATTTTAAAGTTCTGCTACTGGTCAAAAATCACTGAATGATTTAGGTCCAGAATACATGAATGACATGTTAGTAGAATATAAACCCAGTAGAGCTCTGAGATCTACTGACTCAGGTCAGATAGTTGAGCCCAGAGCTCTGAGATCTACTGACTCAGGTCAGATAGTCGAGCCCAGAGCTCTGAGATCTACTGACTCAGGTCAGATAGTTGAGCCCAGAGCTCTGAGATCTACTGACTCAGGTCAGATAGTTGAGCCCAGAGCTCTGAGATCTACTGACTCAGGTCAGATAGTTGAGCCCAGAGCTCTGAGATCTACTGACTCAGGTCAGATAGTTCAGCCCAGAGCTCTGAGATCTACTGACTCAGGTCAGATAGTTGAGCCCAGAGTTCAAACTAAACATGGTGAAGCAGCTTTTAGCTGTTATGCTGCACACAACTGGAACAAACTAGCAGCAGAACTGAAATCAGCCCCAACAGTGAACACTTTTAAATCCAGGTTAAAAACATTTCTCTTCTCCTGAGCTTATGATTGAGCTCTTTTAAAACACTTTACATTTTAATCTTTCATTTGCACTCTTTGTCCTTTTAATGATTTTAAAGATAATTTATTATTTTATGCTGCAATCATTTTATTTATGTCTTTCTATTTTACTGTACTTTGTTTTTATTATGGGGGGGGGGGGGGGTTAATTGTATGTTTTTACATGTTTGTCTGTTTTATGTAAAGCACATTGAATTGCCATTGTGTATGAAATGCGCTATATAAATAAAACTGCCTTGCCTTACTGTGTCTGAATACTTCTGCTTTCCTAACCCTAACCCTAACCCTAACCCTTTTTCCTTCTCTCCTTCCTTCCTCCCTCCCTTCCTTCTTCCTCCCTTCCTTCCTTCCTCCCTCCTTCCTTCTTTCCTCCCTCCCTCCCTCCTTTCCTCCCTCCCTTCCTTCCTTCCCTCCTTTCCTCCCTTCCTTCCTTCCTTCTTCCCTTCCTTCCCTCCTTCCTTCCTTCCATCCTCCCCTTTTTCCTTCTTTCCTCCCTCCTTTCCTTCCTTCTTCCTCCCTTCCTCCCTTCCTTCTTTCTCCCTTCCTTCCTTCCTCCCTCCCTTCCTTCCTTCCTCCCTCCCTCCTTCCTTCTTTCCTCCCTCCCTCCCTCCTTTCCTCCCTCCCTTCCTCCCTTCCCTCCTTTCCTCCCTTCCTTCCTTCCTTCCTTCCTTCCTTCCTTCCTTCCTTCCTTCTTCCCTTCCTTCCCTCCTTCCTTCCTTCCATCCTGCCCTTTTTCCTTTTTTCCTCCCTCCTTTCCTTCCTTCTTCCTCCCTTCCTTCCTTCCTTCTTTCTCCCTTCCTTCCTTCCTCCCTCCCTTCCTTCCTTCCTCCCTCCCTCCTTCCTTCTTTCCTCCCTCCCTCCCTCCTTTCCTCCCTTCCTTCTTTCCTTCTTTCTCCCTTCCTTCCTTCGTTCCCCTTTTTTGCTGTGGTCCAGCTCAGAGAGAGAAGGTTGCTGTGGTCCAGCTCAGAGCTCTAAAAGCAGAAGAATGGCAGAACCTCAGCAGTCAGTAGCTAATAAAACATCATCAACTCTTTTAAAGTGGAGATTCAGTGCTGTGAAAGGCTTTAAAACCAGACTGGAACATTTCAAATCAAATAACCCAGTCTGAGTGTTACAGTATAATGATCATCACTGTCAGAGGGTTTAGTTTAGTCTCTCTGTGGACTGTAGCTGCACATTTATCTAATAACACAGAACACACCTTTACTGGGAGATAAATGTTTTATTACAATAGTAAAAGGAGGTGTCTGTAATAAAGTTGTTATAACTATATAAGAAACAAACCACCTGTTACTGAGGGATAATAAAGGACTGTATAAATTGCTGTTTGGCTGATTCTGATCTCTAGCTTCGCCCCAGGTGTGTCCGTCAAAACACAGATGCTGACAACTCTTCTTTAGTTTGACTGTTTAATTAAGCTCAAGCAACAGTACAGAACATGGGCATAGCTTTGTGTGAGTGGTTCTGTCCAGAAAAAGAAAGAAACATATTATCTGACCCACATTACATACACAAAATATATTGACATAATGCACCTTTAATAATTGTAATAAACGCACCTTTCTGCATATTATATGCAGTGTAACTAATTAGCATAAACAGTGCGCTTGCTAACTTATTACAGAAAATACATAGCTACACATCCTAGCTAATCAATTAACAACCACATGTTTTCATTGTAGCAAGCAGCTCCAAGCTAGGTGGCTATAATTAACAACTTATGAAAACAAATGATAGTGAACTAGCAACATAAATAATATGACTTACAGGTCTCATGGACGCACGCACACAATTATCAATTGAACCACTTAGTCTCTGGCTGGCAGCGTCAGCTCTCTCTCTCCACTCTGCACTTTCTGCCGTCTTCAGGCTCGCGTGTGCGCGCTCCCGATGCGCCGTGCGTAACTGTCACGCGTATCTGCCTCTGATCTGACGGCCCTTTTGTACACCACCAATAAGGTAACTTGTGTTCTTTGATACGAGGGCGAGCAGTACTTGATGAACTACAATACAGAGGCTGCAACAATAAATATTTATTGTTCAAAGGATAAAACTTATGGTAGCAAACGTCTCTAAATTGGGGGATGGTCTTAAAAAAAGGTTAACAGACTTAAAATAATGAGTCCATGAAGGCTTCCTGTCGTACTCCCAGTCCTGGCTCTACCTCTCTATCCAGATGACATCGGTTAGGCCCAAACCACCAACGGTCCCTCTTCTTCACTCCTGGAACCGAGAACAACAGCCAGCAGTCTCTCACAGCTTTAAGCAGAAGCTCCTGCCTCCAGTGCTGCTGTCTCAGTCTGGCCTGCTCTGACCCCTCTCCAAGCCCTCCTCTGCTGATCCCTCACCTCCAGGTATCATCCACTGGTCCTGGAACAATCTACCAGCTTTTTTGTTTTTTAATATTCATTTCTTTATTGCAGGTATTAACTCATGTATAATGCAGTACCTCCCCTCTTTTCCTGTACTGGTTTCTCAGTAGAGGTGTTCTAGAGGAAGCTGGCAGGAATGTGAAATCCTAAGGGTGGATCACACTACTGGATTGTCAGTAAAGCCAGAGGGGTTGATGGTACCATGTCTGCAAAGTTAAGCCAATAAGTTATCTTCTGAATATGTGATGACCAATAATATAATTGAACATTTTGTAATAGTGATTTACGGATCCTAGGAGCTTTATTGTTCCATAAGAATCCTGAAAGAACCTCATCAATAGTTTTAAAGATGTTTTTGTTAAGAACAGCAGAATACATTGAAACCAAAAAGCATTAATTCTACAACTAGCTTTAAGCAGAAACTCCTGCTGCTCACATCCAAAGGCCTCCACTGCTGCGTCTGTCCTCCACTACTAACAAGGTGTGTGATCTCAGTATAACCTGCTGCTCTGTCTGTATAGAAGGAGAGAAACCCTCCCCTGAGTCACCATTGGCCGGTGTGGCCAGCCTGTAGCTGTTGATTGGCTGAAGCAGCTGTCAGTCCAAGTCTGTGATCACTGCCTCCATTGTGTTCACCTGAGTCAATAAACTCAAAGTAAGAAAATGATGTGCTAAACACAACAAACAATGATTTCAACTGCAGACAGCAACACGACACAGTACTCAGTATGACACCATGAGGAAGTCTTTGTGTCTGTTTGTACCAAGCAGCACACACACAGTCATAAAGCTTCACAGAGATCATAAATGACAGTCATGTGACTTCCAGTAAAGCAGAAGGAGGGAGGAGCAGACAGGTAGGGAGTGGAGCAGTCCAACTTCATTTTACAGTCATGAGAGCAGAAGCAGGAAAACAGTGTGAGGCAGGTGAGTGTTAATATCAGGACTGTAGATAATGATTACTGTCATCATTGATCAATCTGATGATTATTGATCACATTCATTGTTTAGTTGATTAAATGTGAAATGACAGAGTTTGAGGTGTTAAACGTTGTTTCCTGTTGTTGTTTTCCTGGTTTGTGCGTCCTCACAGCGATGTAACGTGACTCACTGCTGACCTCTAAATAGAGACAATGATCAATTGATTCAAAATACATTTTCACTATTTACCAAACTACTGAGAGAATGTACAACTATATTTGAACTCATGAATGAATCAAATGTATTGAGTGCTTCATGTTTGAGTGTAGAAGCAGAGTTTAAAAGATGTTTAAAGCCAAAGAGAACTTCCTGTTCTCTCATTACTGAATGTGACACTTGTACAGACTGTTTGTCTTTAATCTTTTGCTCTGAGTTCACAGAGTTCATGCTTTAATTGTGCTGATAATGCTTTATGGTTATGTTAATGATTCACTTCATTTTTATAAGCTATAAGTTATAACATCAGACTACATGCATGCATCACACTCTTCAAATAAAGTGTGAATTTACAGGAGATAAATATTCAGTTTAAGATAGAAAAAGAAGCACAGAGCTGATATTCAGACTTATTTCAACATGTTTATGAAAATGTAGTAAAAGTAGAATATGAGCTGAAATGATGAAGGTCTTAAGGAGGGTTCAGCATCAGCAGTTAGAAACAAAAGGTCCAGTTCTGACACAAACACCTGAACTGTGTTTCTTATTTGTACAACAGAAAAAGCTCCAAAAGGTGTTGAGTTCTCAAAACTCTTCATACAATCCTAAAATCACAGAGTGAAGCTGCTGAGTTTATTGATCTTCTCAAAGAGAAATAACTTATTATCAGCATCATTCATCAGGACTGGAACATTGCCGGCTTCTTACTTCACTGTCTATTTGATGCAACAGACCTACCGCGTTAAATAACTTTAGTTAGCGATGTCCCTCTAGGACTGTCCATGGTGCTGAAAATGCCAGCACCATGGACAGTGGAGTTTTAGCGTATGGATCCCCTGAAAATTGTATGAACTTACGAAACTATATATGTACACTAAAAATAACATAAACATAAGTCCTGTAAATCAACAGTAGGCCTATTCAGAGACTTAAAAGTAAACACGCTAAATTCCACCGTCATCCACACCTTGAATGTGTGGCCTACAATAGTCAATAACAATAACAATAATAACATTTATATAAACAACAATAATAACAGCAATGAACGTAGCCAGAAAAATAAAACTGAAATGGAAAATTGGAAAAGACAGTCTACAAATTTGGCATCAATCTTGAATGGAGATGAGTGCATGTCTGACAGTTCATGTTATGTGAACTTCTCCCTGGCTTTTTTCCAATTGGAAAATCCCTCCTTTGAAAATGTAGTGTGGTTGTCTGTGTTAAGGTGCACCAACCCCTTTGCCACCGCTTGGTTAGAGCCTGTAACCAAGCGGTGGCAAAGGGGTTGGTGCACCTTAACACAGCTGTAACTTACAGGTAAAACAAAGGACACAGTCTTTGTCGGTAACATAATGTAACCATTTCCATCTCCCAAACCAGCTATATTGTAATGATCGTTCAAACGTTCTCGTTTCCAAATCTCCTTCCCGGGAATTTTATAATTGGCTGATTTGGAAATTGGTCTTTGTTTTTTTTGGCTAGCCATTTTCGCTTGACAGCGGCACCGGAAGTGCCTGCTAACATAGCGGCTTGACAAAAAAAAGAAAATATAAATGTATTCTTTCACATATCACAATAACTCAAATCAAACCCATTCGACACAGAATAAATATGTTATATGTTTTTATTTTTTGTTGGTTTTATTTTTATAACAAGATGTAAGATTTCTTCCACTCTGGCAGAGAGGGGGGCTGCAGCCCCGGCAGCCCCCCACTTCCCGCGCTACCGGGCTACAATAAATAATAAAATTCATGATTTCACGGGAAGTGCTGACGACATGAAAGAGCAGCCCCGAAGAAGAAAAGTAAAATAGTGGAAGAAGCTCAAGATGTCGCTCTCCAAAGGCAAGAGAAAAGTGGATGACGAACACAGACAATTCCAAGAAAGGTGGACGTCACAGTATTTTTTTCGTGAGTTCGGTGGAAATGGCATTTGCCTAATATGTAAAGAGAAAGTTGCCGTTCTGAAGGAATATAATCTCAAGCGACATTACACGACTAAACACGGAGAGCAGTATGATAAATACAGCAGAGACGACAGGAAAAGGCGAGCCGAGCAGCTACAAAAAGGACTGTTATCCCAGCAAGAACTGTTCCACAAAGCTGCTAAGGATGCAGATGCTGCCCTGGAAGCAAGTTACGTGGTCAGCGAATTAATCGCGAAGGCGGGAAAGCCATTCACCGAGGGTCAGTTTCTGAAGGACTGCATGCTACGAGTTGCTGATATTCTGTGTCCCGAAAAGAAAAGCCTGTTCAACAACCTTTCGTTGTCGGCAAATACTGTGGCAGAGCGGATTAATGGACTTTCAGGTAATATCTATGAACAGTTACGGGACAAAGCAAAACGCTTCACTGCATTCTCTGTGGCACTTGACGAAAGTCCCGATGCAACCGACAAAGCTCAGCTTGCAATTTTCATCAGGGGAGTGGATGACAGGTTTGAAGCATAGACTGTAAAAAGAATGGACGTAGCACCCGTGACGTCACCCATTGGTTTGGGGGAGTGTGTTTTGTGACTCTACTATGGGCATTAGGACTGCGCCATCTTGGATTTTAGTGGGCGTGTATTTTCCATATTTGGAGGAGAGGCGATGACGCAACGGGTCAACGGACCGAGATCCCGCCCACTGAACTCGAATTAACCGCACCGAACGGAGCTAGCCTGAGGCTAATCAGCTAGGCTAGGCTAACAAGCAGCTACTGGCAGCAGCTACACGGCAGTCCAGCCTCCAGCACAGCGACCTGACAGCGACCGACTCGACCGCAGGTAACATTAAGTTCCTTATAAAAAAATATAACGCTGCAGCACTAGAAATAATTAATGTTTTATTGAAGTTATACTACATAAGAAATAAAGTTAAATAAGTCCGCTGGGGACCAAAACTCATCTTAACCCTCAGATCCTGTTAGAAATGACACCACCATGATAAAGTTAAAATAGGTATTACAATATACATATTTTTGTTGCTTAGGGTTAGGTGTCTTCTAATGAATAATGTGTACTTTTATCAATATTTTATTATAATTTAATCCTTTCATGGCCTGTGTTAGTGAAGGACCGCTAATATCCGTCATGAAAAATGTGTAATGTGTAAAGACTGCAATAAAATAAAAAATAATTTTGTTTCCTCCAACTATTATGAGAACAGTCATATGTCTGCCTTTGAACAGGGCCAACATTGATTTGTTTGCTTATAGTTCGCTGGAGCATTTTTTTAATTTTATATGGCCATGGACCGTACAGTTTTTGTGACATGTCGGCTAAAAGGCATGATCACGTGACTTTCTGTGTAAAAAAACATGACATCATAATACATATATGGCTAGAGAAGAGTTAAAAGACCATCATACTTTTTACTGGACCTCAATCGACCAAGGGAAAGTGGTATAATCTGATATTTTAGATCAAAGTTTTGAAAAAAGCGCCAAATCTCGCAGCCGTCTCCCTCACGTATTTTACCCGGGTGGAGACGCACCATTCTCGGGGAGTGCTCTGGGAGTGTCCGCTATCTGTTTCTCCAGAGCTGGAGCTTCTGGCTTATCGCTTTACAGTTTTTTTTACGGCAAATTTTGATACAATTTTAAATCTGGTGAAAATCAGAGACAAAATCACTTCCAGTATCATCAGCCTGATGAAATCCCTCAGCCCGACCCCCCCTAGCGCCCCAGGGGGCGTTGAGTCCCCTGGGGGCAGCGCGAGTAGCTTTAGCTACCCCGGGAGCCGCGATACACAGAATTATAAGGTGCAGACAGGAGATCTTTTAGGAGCATGATGTACCTTGCAACAGCCACCTCTCTGCAACCTATGAACATTATAGCATGATCACAGCCAAATGAAAAATCTGATGGTCCATAAAATGTGGCAACAGGATCTGAGGGTTAACGTTACTACTCTGTGAAATTACTATGTAGAATAATGTAAATAAAGTTTGTTAAGCATTTTATACACTTAAATATTTTTTTAAAAGAAGTGAGATACAGGGTCCTCACATGACAGGGATAGATAGGATAGATAAATTGACTCAATAGTATATTTAATTGTTAAATTGTGCTAAACTTAAACAGCCTCAGCAATAAAATGCATCATATGCAGTGATTCATCAGTGATATCAATCCACAAACATTAATAACAGTAAAACAGAGAGGGACCGTTTACTGCACAAAGACTGTTTTTACTTTTATACTTAATTGCATTTTGCAGATAAAACTTAATGTTAACACTTTCACAAAAGTGAGGTTTTGAATGGAGGTCTTTGTAGTGGAGTATTTTCACAGTGTGGTATTAGTAAGCTACTTTTACTGAAGTAAGGCATTCCAATACTTTGTACACCACTGGTTACAAGATGTTTGTCTTTCTTTATATTTAGAAAATGGAAAAGAAAGCTGCCCAGGCCCCAGAACAGGCCCCGGCTGGCCGGCCAGGCACCCAGGCCCCGTCCAGTCTCTGTCGGTCGCCCAGACCGGGCCCCGGCCAGCTTCCACGCCCGGGCCGCCCGCAGCAAGGACTACAGCCTCACATGGGGCGCTCCACCAACTGAGCCAAACACTGACCCTATTTTTTTATTTTATTTTAAAAGTTTATTTATTATTTGTTATATATACTGATTGTTTTGTTTGTTCATTTAAAGAGTACCTCATGTTCAAATAAATTATTTTCATAATTGCACTCCTTTTGTCTTCTACACTTATTGAAAATGTTAAAAATGTCGTAGTCAGTTAAAAGGAATATTAACTTAAACACAAATATTAAGCATTAAAGCTCAAGTTTTTACCCACTAATTGCAAAGTTTTACTAAAAATTGTAAAAATTCTCACAACAGTGTTTCTGTTTTCTGACCTTTCCAGGGTGCCCATGGAACCTTAAAGTCTTTACCAGTAAATGTTTGTTTTCAAATGTGCTAAATCATGTCTATGTCTTACCTTTACTAACGGTAGAACTCTAATATGTAGATAATTATCTACCTGCATGAGAAATCTCTCCACATGATTAACTGATTTTAATAAGGTTTAAGATGCATGTTATACATCTAGTTTTAAGAGTATCTGTGACAACAGGTGGCAGGCAGACGTTGAGTTCATGCACAATACAGATTTTATTGAAAGCACAGGGGAGGATTGGGGCTGGAGAGCAGGGTCCAGTTCTGTCTCCTCATGCTGACGACCCACTTGTCCAGCCTGTCTGGATCACCTAGAGGGAAACTTTAAAATGACACATATAGGTGCTCAGCAACTTATAGATCAGAGGTCACAAACCTTTTTGATACTAAGAGCTATTTGAGGATATGGAGTAATAAAAAGGGCTTTGCTTGATAATAAGTTACTAAATAACAAAGTTGCACAGTTCACCTTTAATAATAATAGCAACAGTGAATATAATAAGAAATATATGTTGTATTTATTTATGGGTGGCCTGATCTTGTTTTTGAACATTTCTGAAATCAGTATCACCAATACAACACAGATCACACATTCTCTGAATTAGAAACTTGCTTTTTGCAGTGTGGCATTAATTAGGCTATTAATTTATTCATTTAAGTTACTCTTGACACTGTATATAAGTATTATTAAATGAAAGATAATAATAATAATAATAATAAATGAAAGATAATACAGAACATTATGTATATTCTATATTATATCCCGCATTAAACGGACTCTGAGAACACAAAACACACCGCAACAGCAGCTAACATTAGCTGCTCTGGTCATCTGTCTGTATCAACAGAGACCATGAGTCGGTAATAAAGTCATTATATAGTGCCAAAATCCAGGTAACATATATTTTATACAGTCTATGGGTAAAATAGTACTACGGTTTACTCACCGAAAAAACTGCAACACAGAATCCTTTGTCGGTCGGTTAGTACAATCAACAGCACAACCCGCCATATTGCCAGCTAAAAACTACCCGAAAATAGGCAAACAAACACGGACACCGCAGCGCCTGTCTGCTGGGTGTCGCCACGGACCTCTGGGTGTAGCCTAGCCTAGCCTAGCCTAGCCGATGCTTTAGCATAGAGCTAACTGCTGGCAACTGTCTGTGAACCTGTCACTCAACGTAACCACGCCCTAATTTATGCCAGAATTTTAAGCCTAAATAACACTTAAACAAAAAAAATACAAAAAAATCCACCCCCCCCAGAGTGTTCACTGAGGTGGAAACTATCGTTAAAGACCAAAAAAGTCAAAGGCACCAGGCTTTAAATATGTTTTTTTAAGCTGTAAAGTCGGCTATTTTAACATGGGGCTCAATGGGAAATTGCTCACTGCTGGCACCAGCCCCCAGAGGCCGCGGGGGGAACTGCAGCTTTTTGAACGCGGAAGTGGTCCTCACTCGGAGAACCCACAACTCCCCCCTTGGTTTGAAGTGACAGAAGAGTTGCTGAGTGTGTGTCCGATGCATGGCCACACTAAAGCGAAAGATATATTTCAGCAACTGTGTGACGCAATGGAGCGGCTTGGTCTGCCCTGGAACAGATTGGTGGGAATTACAACCGATGGCGCAGCGTCGATGACCGGGAAAAAAAACGGACTGGTTGCGCTGGTTCAGAGAAAGTTAGCGGAGGAGAACTCAGACCCAGCGATCGCCCTGCACTGCATTATACACCAGCACGCGCTGTCCAGCAAATGTTTGAAATTTGAACAGTCATGTCTGTCGTCGTCAAGTGTGTGAATTACATCAAGTCCAGAGGATTACAGCACCGCCAGTTCCGGGCTTTTTTGGAAGAAATCGAAGCATCGTATGGTGATGTACTGTATTTTACGGAGGTTCGCTGGCTCAGCAGAGGGAATGTGCTGAGGAGATTTTTTGAGCTAAGAGCTGAAATTAAGAAATTCATGGAGGACGGCAGACTGGATGTTCGTGAACTAGATGATCCAAAGTGGGTAATGGATCTGGCATTCCTTGTGGATATAACACAACAACTAAACATCCTGAACTTAAAGCTGCAGGGTCCTGGTCAGCTCATCACAACAGCCTATGACAGCGTGAAGGCCTTCTGCACAAAACTGAGACTGTGGAAAGCTCAACTGTCTGCAAAATACCTCTGCCATTTCTCTGCATGCAGATCATTGGCAGAAGAGGGAACAGTATTTGAAGGTGATGAATATGTCTCTGCTATTGAAAACCTGCAGCAAGAGTTTGATGAGCGATTTGCAGATTTCAAGGCTCACAGTGACACTTTCCAGCTGTTTGCAGACCCCTTCTCAGCTGACGTGGAGAGTGTCCCCAGCATGTTGCAAACTGAACTTATTGACTTACAGTGCAACAGTGAGCTGAAAACTAAATTCAGAGAGGCACAGGGAAAAGCAGACAAGACTGGTGAGTTCCTCAGAGAGCTGCCCCCATCATTCCCAGAGCTGTCCAGAGTTTTCAGTCATGTTATGTGTCTTTTTGGAAGCACATATGTGTGTGAGAAACTGTTCTCTGCAATGAACTTTAATAAAAGCAAGTACAGAACGAGGCTTACAGATGCCCATCTTGAGTCTGTACTCAGAGTGTCAACTGCAACGTCCATCAGAGTAAATGTAGCTCAGCTCTGTGAACAAAAGCGCTCGCAGGTATCCAGCAAGAAATAAACCACATGTTGAGTGAAATGTTAAGTTATTTAAGGTGGGGGAAAAATGCACTAACTGTTAAAATGTGCACAAAGCTAGAGTCTTTTTTGTGTTACTGTGAATTTAATAGTTGTTATTATATTATTGAAGCAAGACTCACTTTTTGTGAGTGTTATGAAGACAATATTAACAGAAGTGTTAGGCTATCAGTTCATTAAATGTTAGGCCTATAGTTTTTTGAAGAATCAGACCAAAAATATTTGCACTTGTGAATTTATTACTTGTGTAATATTGTTATTATACAATAGTTGAAAATAAACCCTGTTTTCAGAAATAATTATGACTTTTATTATTATTATATTTATTATCTTTTATATATATGTACGTCTGAAGTGGCCCCCCACTGAGATGACAATGCCAATAGTGGCCCCCAGCTCATTTGAGTTTGAGACCCCTGCTGTAGACGGAGGATTTCCAGTAAATGTCAAACTGTTGTAGACTCACAGTGAACTTTGATTTCTCTGGAACTGCCATCAGATCAGTGTGACTGTACTTTGATACGAGGAATCATTCATCATCATCTTTTATCAGTTATGAGCAAACAGCAGCAGCACGTACACAGGGCTGATTATCAGAGTTGATCCTCGGAGCGTCCTACTGTAACAGGGACTGATGACGTAGAAGAATCAGAGCTGAATAATGATGGTGGAGTTCTAACTGAAGCAGGTCGTCACACTGACTGAATAATAACTTCTTTTTTAGACATGATCACAACATGAGAGAGCTGCTGCACTGACAGACGTAAGATGTTCCTGGTTTACCTCTCAGACTCCAGAAGATGAGGATGGAGCAGAGTCTCTAACATCCAGCTGTGTTGATGAAGAGTGAGCAGTCTGATGATGATCCTCTAAACTTCAGTAATGAACCTGGACCCTCAGACACAAAGTAAGAGACTGTTTCTATTTAAACTGACCTGAAGATGATTCAGTTTTTATATCTTATTGAAGAACCAACACACTCTCTACTAAACCATCTCCATCAGTTATTAGTTTAGTGTGAAGATCTTCTGCAGCAGGTTCAGCATCTTAATATAAAGAGTCAGCTGATGTGTTTATCAAAGCTGTGCAGCTCATAGAAATGTGTGTAAATGATTCAGTCAGACTACATGCATGCTTCAGACTCTACAAACACACTGTGAGTTTACAGGAGATTCATATTCAGGATGTGTCATATTCATTCACAGTTTACACATTTACAAGTTCAGATCTCTTTATTCTCATGTTTTCAGCTGTAGATACAAGAAGAACGTTATCGGCTGCTACAGTTCACTTTGAGACCAGACCCTCATCTTCAGGAGCTCTCTGGTGACAGTTTTCACACCAGCGTTAACCAACCAATCAGAACGTGAAGACACCAGAGTTCACTGAACCACAACAAACAGGTGAGCTGTGAAAGCAGAACACTAACTGGACCTTGTGCTGAGATTACACTTTAGCTTTTATTCTCTACATTAAAGACAGAAAACAGTCCGTTTTAACACATACATGTCTATAACTGAGAAAACTGGATGTGATAGAAAGCTCCAGAACAGCTTCTGAGTAGATTTGTAGTAAGATGTTTTTACTGAAGATCCTCTTGAGCTTCTCTGACATTTAAACGACTGCAGCCAAACTGGGCTGTTTGTCAAATGAGTCAGATCCAGTACAAACACACAATGAGTTTCTATTGGCAGACTGACAGAAACACAACTGTTCTCTGATTTTAACAGAGAGCCAAGATGACGCAGGCAGACCTCCTCAACCTTCTGGAAGATTTAACAGATGATCAATTTGAGAAGTTCAAATGGTACCTGGACAAAGAAAAGTTGGACGACATCGAACCCATCAAAAAGAGCCAGCTGGAGAAGGCAAAGATGACAGACGTGGTGGATCTGATGGTGCAGAAATATGAACCTGCTGGAGCTGTGGAGGTGATAAAGAGCGTTTTAAAGAAGATCAGCAGGAATGATCTGGTGAAGAAGTTATCAAACATCAGCTCAGGATCAGAAGGTCAGTCACAGGAAGAGACAAACATGACATCACATCCAGACAGCAGATCTGAGGAGAAACAGCCTGTGTCTTTATATAGTTTAATCATTTTACATTAAGATTCCTTCATTGTCATTTCTCAGAACTCACATACACTCAAACAAAGCTGATACTCTGCATTTGACCCATCCTATACTCTAGGAGCAGTGAGCAGTGGCACTGACAGGAGTATCAACCCTAACACAGATGTTTCTGATGGTGGGAGTAAACCAGAGCAACCAGCAGAAACCCACACTAACACTGGGGAAACATCTAAACTCATCACAGAGACGACCGGAGACAACAAGGGTTCAAACCCAGGACCTTCTAGCTGTGAGGCAACAGTGCCAAAAACTGAGACACCTCACTGTTCACACAGTAAGTATTTGAATAGTTATGCATTTTTTTCATCAGGCTCATATTAAACTTACAAAGTAGTGTTATTGGTAACTGTAAAACTGTTAAACTTGGAGGAGGAAGCCTGATGTTTTTCTGGATCCAGGGTCGGCTATGCCATGCAGTAGCCTCTGGTATGCACGTAGTTGCTCAGGGTTCATCCTACAGCAAGATAATGACCCAAAACATAACTCCAAGCTATGCCAGAACTACCTTAGGAAAAAAGACCAACATGTTAAGCTTGAAAATTGAATTTTTTAAGTAAGAAACTGGAACTTTTGACTGGTAGTGTATACTCATGAAATCAGACTAAATGATATAAATATGTGAATCTATGCCCACATTAAATCTGGTGATATCTCCACTGACCATTGGATTATAAAAAGATTTTAGATGCAATGGTGGAAAACATGAATCAACTCTTGTCAGGTGGAGAGTGATGTAATTCTGACAGGTGGTCCTACAAAGTAAGTGTTATGGTTACTGTAATCAGGGTTATAGATCAGAGACATTTCAATGTATTATTTTATTATTATATTATTTCCCAGGTAGATTTCTCCTGCAGAACGTTGATTTCTCTGCCATGTAAACACGTAACATGAACCAAAGACTGTAGAGCAGCTCAGAGTGACAGCAGCTGAATGAAAGTAGAGATCATTACTCAGAGTGATTCATCCTAAAATTTAAAGTCCAACTAAAACTTAAACTAATACAAATGATCCTCTAGATGTATATGAGTTGTTAACAGCTCCACCAAATATTGATTTTTTCCTGACCTGTAATACTTTAACTACATGTTGCTGCTAATACTTATGTACTTTACTTAAACAGGATTTTTTGTTACTTGTCATGGAGCATTGTGATATTGCTGTATTGGTATGTTTAGTAAATGATCTGAGTACTTCTTCCACCACTGGAGGGCGCTGTGGAGGCTCTGAACTGAAACCTCTAATATAGCATTAACTTGTCTTCATAGATCTTACAAACAAGTTAGAAAGTGCTTTCCAACCCCTCCCCTAAACTCTACTCCCTCCTGTGCTTCAGAACTGGCTGCTGAGTTCATCTCCATGCCTCACAACCAGGAAGTGGTGGAGGGCGAGAAGGCGGAGTTCACCTGCTCCGTCTCCAAGGAGAGCTACCAGGTCCGATGGATGAAGGACGACCAGGAGCTGGAGGAGGGAGAGAAGTACCAGATGATCAGTGACGGAAAGAGACAAACGCTGTACATCAAGGACTGTGAGCCTAAAGACGAGGGAGGATACGTGGTGATGAACGGACCCAACAGAGCCAGTGTCAACCTCACTGTTGGTAAGAGAAGCAACTGATTTTAAAATGTCTTCATAAAGTCACTGCAAACTCATTAATAATCATCATCACAGTTCAGATCTGACCACGTTTCTTCATCACTGCTGCTTGTCCACAGAGGAGGAGGCTCGGTTCATTAAGAACCTGTCTAACGTGGAGGGAGCTGAGATGGACAGCGTGAAGCTCATCTGTGAGGTTTCCAAACCGAGCGCAGACGTCCGCTGGTTCAAAGGAGACGAGGAGCTGCCGGAGGGAGGACGCTACGACCAGATCGTAGATGGGAAGAGGAGGATCCTCCTCATCCAGAACCTGAAGATGGACGACGCTGGAGAGTACACCTGCAGGCTGAGTCCCGACATCACAACCTCTGGAAACCTGAAGATTAATGGTACCAAAGATTTACTACCAGTAATACTACTGTAGTACTTTACTGCAGTACAGTTAGAGGTACTAGTACTTTACTGTAGTACAGTTAGAGGTACTTTCTACTCCACTACATTTATTTGACAACTTTAGTTACTTTTCAGATGCAGATTTGACACAATGGATAATATAACAAGCTTTTAAAATAGAACACATTGTTAAAGATGAAACCAAAAAGCAGTGTGTAGTCGGCTCACATTTCAGATGTATATGAGTTGTTAACAGCTCCACCAAATAGTGATTTTTCCTGACCTGTAATACTTTAACTACATGTTGCTGCTAATACTTAGGTACTTTACTTAAACAGGATTTTTCATGTTACTTGTCATGGAGCATTGTGATATTGCTGTATTGGTATGTTTAGTAAATGATCTGAGTACTTCTTCCACCACTGGAGGGCACTGTGGAGGCTCTGAACTGAAACCTCTAATATAGCATAAACCTCATCTTTATAGATCTTACAAACAAGTTAGAAAGTGCTTTCCAACCCCTCCCCTAAACTCTACTCCCTCCTGCGTCCTCCTGTGCTTCAGAACTGGCTGCTGAGTTCATTTCCAAGCCTCACAACCAGGAAGTGGTGAAGGGCGAGAAGGCAGCATTCACCTGCTTCATCTCCAAGGAGAGCTGCCAGGTCAGATGGATGAAGAACGACAAGGAGCTGGAGGATGGAGACAAGTACCAGATGATCAGTGATGGGAAGAGACGGACGCTGGTCATCAAGAACTGTGATCCTAAAGATGAGGGAGGATACGTGGTGATGATTGGACCCAACAGAGCCAGATTCAACCTCACTGTTGGTAAGAGGAGCAGCTGGTTTTAAAATGTCTTCATAAAGTCACTGCAAACTCATTAATAATCATCATCACAGTTCAGATCTGACCATGTTTCATCATCACTGCTGCTTGTCCACAGAGGAGGCCCGGTTCATTAAGAACCTGTCTAACGTGGAGGGAGCTGAGATGGACAGCGTGAAGCTCATATGCCACGTTTCCAAACCAAGCGCTGACGTCACCTGGTTCAAAGGAGTCAAGGAGCTGCCGGACGGAGGACGCTATGACCAGATCGTAGACGGGAAGAGGAGGATCCTCCTCATCCAGAACCTGAAGATGGACGATGCTGGAGAGTACACCTGCAGGCTGAGTCCCAACATCAGGACCTCTGGAAACCTGAAGATTAATGGTACCAAAGATTTACTAAACAAAAAAGCATGATTGATGTTGACTGATCATCACTGAATGTGCCCACGAGCGTAGCTGGCATTATATAAGTCCCACCCACTTTTATAGATCATTAGTTTGGACGAATGTAGACTACCATGTCTATAGTCAGTCCATCAGTCTGTCCACTCAGTGCTGCTTTCAGAACGTTGTGTCAAAGCTTCATTAATAATAATAATAATAATAATAATAATAACTTTATTTTGTATAGCGCCTTTCATAAAACCCAAGGTCGCTTCACAATAACAAGAAACACAGACAAAAACTGGCGAATGTCCTGAGGGAGCGAACTCCAAAGTGTAGGAGCTACCACACTGAAAGCCCGGCTCCCAAAGGTTTGCCTTCTGGTGCGAGGGATGGACAGGAGGCCCAAGTCGCCGGAGCGCAGGTCTCGTGAAGGGTGGTAGACATGGAGAAGGTCTGTTAGGTACTGGGGTGCAACGGCATGAAGAGATTTATAGGTGAGAAGAAGAAGTTTGAAAGTGATGCGTGATAGTGATTTTAATTATGCAGCCCATATAACAATGGAGAGAGAGTAGACAGGAGTCCAGGATGTCTTGTATTGAAAAAGGTTTATTTACTTGATCAAGGAGAACCGAGCGAATGATCAGTACACATTACATGGCCTGACGCTTCCTTCAATTCTGAAGTTTCTCTCCTCTCGGGGACAGACCTTAAACCACACAGATAACGTCCAGGGTTGAGCCATGCCCAAATATGGACAGATCTAACGCATCTACAATATACAGAATTTAGTGTACTGGTCTATAGACAAAACATTGCTTAGACCTCACTCAGGACCTTTGTCCTACATCCAACACTATATCAAACCTCTGACTGCAGTTGCCTCTACTCCATTCAGGGAAAACAGTCAAACACATATCTGACCTCGGCCGCTATAGCAACACTATCAGAATGCCTCCTGTTTTCCTCAAAAGGAACAGACTCACTGCTTACCACTATCTCAAGGGGAGACAGTGTCTGTACTCAAGATTTGGTGAGGCCTTGCTTATGACCGCAAAGCCTAGTTTGACCCAGTGCATATTAATGATGGAAAATTCCCTAACAATGCGGAACTTAATTGGAAGCCAGTGCAGCTGTTTGAGTGTGGGGGTGATGTGCTGCCAGGGTTTTGTTCGAGTGAGAACCCTGGCAGCTGAGTTTTGGACGTGTTGGAGCCTGTCCAGTGTTTTATTGGGGACCCCATACAGGATGGCATTGCAATAGTCCAGACGTGAGGTGATGAATGCATGTATGAGAGTCTCTGCAACTGAGTCAGAGAGTGAAGGACGGAGTCTTGAAATGTTCCTTAGGTGGAAGAAGGCGGATTTGGTGACAGATTTAATGTGTGTGTCATATGAGAGTGTGGAGTCCAAAATAACACCAAGATTGCGCACCTCCGAGGACAGCGAGATGCAGGAGCCATCAACTTGAAGGACAAGATCTCCTACTTTGTGGAGCAGATTCTTGGGAGCGACAACCAGGAGTTCTGTCTTCTGACTGTTGAGTTTGAGCAGGTTGGTGGTCATCCAGACTTTTATGTCATGCAGGCAGTTGATGAGGGATTGTGGAGGGAGCTGGGTAGAAGGTGATGTGCTGAGATAGAGTTGGGTATCGTCAGCGTAGCAATGTAAATTCAAACCATGGTGGCGGATGATCTGGCCGAGCGGGAGCATGTAGATAGTAAAGAGGAGGGGACCAAGTACGGAACCTTGTGGCACACCGTGGTTAACAGGGGCAGGGTGGGAGCTGGATCCATTAAAGGTGACAAACTGTTTTCTGTTGGATAAATAGGAAGTGAACCAGGATAGAGCAGTACCAGTGAGTCCAAGGTGAGTAGAAAGGCGGTTGAGCAGGATTGAGTGGGAGACCGTATCGAAAGCAGCCGTCAGGTCCAGCAGAACCAGGATGCTGATGCAGCCAGAATCAGCAGCAATCAGAAGGTCATTTGTGATCTTGACAAGGGTCTCTGTGCTGTGGTGGACCCTGTAGGCTGATTGAAAGGTTTCATACAGGTCGTTATTGGACAGATGTTGATGGAGCTGGGCAGCAACCGCTTTTTCAAGGATCTTGCTGAGAAAAGGCAGGTTGGAGATTGGCCGATAGTTGCTGAGGTCCACGGCGTAACAGAGACAGTTTTAAGACTGATGGGCACAAAACCAGATAGAACGGATGCATTGACAATGTCCACAATGGAAGGGCAGACAGAAGATAGGCAGGCCTTGACCAAAGCAGTGGGCATGGGGTCAATGGAGCAGGTGGAGGCTTTGGCCTTGGTGACTAGCTCAGTTATCTGACTAGCGTCAACTGGGGTGAAAGAAGAGAAGGAGGGACACGTAGCAGGGGAAACGCCATCCTGAGGTAGACACCCAAGAGGGGTGGAGGGTGGAACCAGAAGCTGCTGGTGGATGCAGTCAACCTTGGCCTGAAAAAAGTCATGCAACTTGGAGCAGAGGTCAGAGCCAGCAGTAGGGTGGGGGGCAGTACGGGGGGAGAGTAGTCTGTTGATAGTAGAGAACAGTGCTCTGGGATGATTTTGTTGAGACCCAATCAGAGTGGAATAGTACTGGGTCCTGGCCTGGGAGAGAGCTTCCTTGTATGCCGTAATATGATCTTTGAAGGCAAGCTGGTGGACAGTGAGGCCAGTTCTTTTATAAAGCCTCTCCAGCCTCCTACCAGTGGCTTTCATGGAGCGAAGCTCAGTGGTAAACCAGGGGGCGGGACGAGTGAATGAAACAGTCCGGATTTTAAGGGGGGCCAGAGCGTCCAGGCTAAGGGATAACGCTGCATTGTAGCTGGCGACCATGTCATCAGGAGCAGATATGGAGGAGTCAGTAGTCCAGTAGTTGGCAATCAGGCTAGACAAAGCTTCTGTGCTCACAGTCTTAATGTTCCTGAACATGATGGTCCGTCTAGGGCGCTGCCTAGGCAGGGAGGCAGGAACATTGAAGACAATGGCATGGTGGTCGGAAACTGCTAGGTCCAGGCACTGTAGGTTGGTGAGGGGAAAGCCAGTGGAACACACCAGGTCTAGCGTGTGGCCTTTACTGTGGGTGGGGCCCTGCACATGCTGCACAAAGTTGAAGCAATCCAGCAGTGACAGAAACTCCGAAGCAAATTTGCAGCCGCTAGTGTCAACATGGATGTTAAAGTCACCAAGCAGAAGTGTGGATGGAGATGTTGCACAGACAGGCGTGAGGAGCTCAGACAGTTCAGACAGAAAAACAGCAGGAGCCTTGGGAGGGCGGTATACAAGTACACACTGGAGCTGAGAACTCCCAGCCAAGGTGAAAACGACACCCTCAAATGTGGTGGTAGCAGGTACAGTGACCTCCTTAATCAGGATGTCCGCACGATGGATCACAGCCAGCCCCCACCACCCCCTTCAGAGCAGGGCTTCTGTAAATAAACATAGCCCGGTGGAGTGGCTTGATTTAAAGCGAAAAAGTCCTGCTTTTTCTGCCAAGTCTCTGTCAAGCATATGATGTCAATCTTATGTTCCAAAATTATTTGATGAATAATTAGGGGTTTATTGTTAAGGGAGCGCACATTCAGCATCATAAATGTCAGGGCATTGTCCAAAGCTGAGCCAGAATGGATTGGAGTGATACTGTCAACACAGAGCAGTGGGCGGAGCTGTCTAGTAGGCACATGTTGTTTGTTGTGATGACGCCACATAGACCGGGAGACAGAGACAATGGAGGAAATGGATGAACCGGAGTAGATAAACTTACGTCGGGAGCCCCGGTGAATATACCGGGAGCGACGCAGGAGTCCAAGGGCTTTAATGGTGGAGACGGAGTCTGGTGCAAAGTTTGAATCGAGACTGCGGAGCTCCGGGGAGGTGTATTGGATCCTTCCCATAGTCCACGCAGGGCAGCAGCTACAGGTGGCTAACGCTCTCGCTGGATGGAAAACAGCCCAAGTAGTCCAAACTTCCCGGGACGAACAATTCCAGACGTCCGGATAACCCAGGTGCCATGGCAGACGCAACTGGATGACAGCAGCCCGTGGAGGAGCAGATCGAAAAAGCATAACAGCCACAGCAAATCAAGAATCAGGTCGGTACAGAAACTGTACAGAAACTGTGCCGTCCACACACAGTAGCAAACTGCCCCAAAGCAGTTGAAAAGGCACAAAACACACACTAAAATTCAGATTCAGGAGGAACCTGAGAACTGAAGGCTCTGCCTCCTGTTCTACTTTTAGAGATACTAGGAACCACAAGTAGGCCTGCATGCTGGGAGCACAGTGTTCTAGTAGGTACATAAGGTTCTATGAGCTGGGAGCGCAGTGTTCTAGTAGGTACATAAGGTTCTATGAGCTGGGAGCACAGTGTTCTAGTAGGTTCATAAGGTTCTATGAGCTGGGAGCACAGTGTTCTAGTAGGTTCATAAGGTTCTATGAGCTGGGAGCGCAGTGTTCTAGTAGGTACATAAGGTTCTATGAGCTGGGAGCACAGTGTTCTAGTAGGTTCATAAGGTTCTATGAGCTGGGAGCACAGTGTTCTAGTAGGTTCATAAGGTTCTATGAGCTGGGAGCGCAGTATTCTAGTAGGTTCATAAGGTTCTATGAGCTGGGAGCGCAGTGTTCTAGTAGGTTCATAAGGTTCTATGAGCTGGGAGCGCAGTGTTCTAGTAGGTTCATAAGGTTCTGTGAGCTGGGAGCGCAGTATTCTAGTAGGTTCATAAGGTTCTATGAGCTGGGAGCGCAGTATTCTAGTAGGTTCATAAGGTTCTGTGAGCTGGGAGCACAGTGTTCTAGTAGGTTCATAAGGTTCTATGAGCTGGGAGCACAGTGTTCTGGTAGGTTCATAAGGTTCTATGAGCTGGGAGCGCAGTGTTCTGGTAGGTTCATAAGGTTCTATGAGCTGGGAGCTCAGTGTTCTAGTAGGTTCATAAGGTTCTATGAGCTGGGAGCGCAGTGTTCTGGTAGGATGCACAATAGTTGGTAAAACATCTTTTTTTGATAGAACAGAAATTGAAGCCTTGGTCATAGATGTAGGGAACTTTTTTTGTTTAAGCGATTCTGTGTAGACAGAGCGTAGGAGTGGTGTCAATTTACTGGCAAAAGTCTTATAAAATTCAACGGGCCTGGTGCTTTTTTATTTTTCATTAGTTTAATTGCTTGGCCAATTTCAGCATCAGATATTGGCTCTTCTAGGCTGCACTTATCCTCGTCACTTAGGGTGGGCAAATCCAGATTTTCTACAAAATTGTTTGCATGACAACTATCCGAACTATATAGGGAGGAGTAAACATTTTTAAACTGATCATTGATGTCTTTCGGGTCTGATTTGATGGTGCCATCACTCTGTCTTGATTTTAAAAATTTCTCTTCAGCCTGTTTAGAGGCGAGAAGATCGAACTTGTCTTGTCGATGGAGAGTCAGAGAGTTGCTGATCAATGTCATGAATAAGCGTGGTTAATTCTGTGAAGCGTTTCGGCCTGCTTTTGTTCAGTTGAGATGTGTATTCTATTATCTGACCCCTCAAGTATACTTTTAGTGTTTCCCATAAGGTAAATATATTGGTATCTGGTTAGTTTCAAGGAAAAAGTCAATCTGAGCCGAAATTAAGTCCACAAAATCCTTTTCTGCTAAAAGTGTAGGCCATTTATATCAGCCACTACTTTTGAAGATACAAACTGCACATTTTTCCCTATCAGGATAGCTGTTCCTCGACACTTGGAGTTAAGTTTGGAATGAAAGACTTGTGATACACAACCTCTTTGTTACCTGGAAATATCTGATGTGCGTAGATGTGTTTCCTGTAGGAATATTACCTCTGCCTTAAGTTTCATCAGGTGGGAAAATACTTTGCTTCACTTTACGGGGCGATTGAGTCCCCTCACATTCCAGCTTACAAATTTTGTTGATGTTCTACTCAACCCATCTAGGAAGGCCATGGGAAAAGGGGACTGACTGATGTCCAGAAAGATTCACCCGGCAATAGATCTTCATCTCTAGTCCTGGGGAGAAGGGGTGGGTGGGAGAAAGAGAGAAGGACAAAGAGCACAGCGAGAGAGAGAAACAAAAAAACAAAAAACAATAACACAAAACACAGAAAGAACCCCTAATGTAACATGTAACCCCAATTGCTGGCCTCTCCCCAACTGAGAGGCTGCTCCCTCCACAACCTATTCAACATCTCACTTGTCGGGTAAGAGGGAGCTGAGGCCATAAGAACCTTCTGTACCAACAATTTAGCTTAACAGCTGTAACATTTCAAGTTAGGGAGACCTGTTCAAGTGTGTGCGCATTAGTGTCTGTATTCATATCTATGAATATGTGTGTGTGTGTGTGTGTGTGAGAGAGTGCATATACATGTGTGCGTGTGTCTAGGAAGTCGATGATGCATGAATGTGCCTGAGTCTGCGCAACTGAAACAAAATAAAAATGTGCATAGGTATTATAGTATTATAGTATGAAAGCTCACAAACCAGCCACTTATTAGCAGATTGACCCCATTCTCTGCACTCCATCCCGCATTGTAATCCTCAGTTTACCACATCCCGTATTTTAAGCTCTCACCACGTTGCAGAAGTTGTCTCACCTGCTTGAATGCAGCCCGCTGCCGTGCCACTGACTGTGTGTAATCAGGAAAAATCTGAATCCTGTCACCGTGTTCGGAGATGAGATTGTGTGCCGCAAGGGATCTCTTCTTTTTCCTGGTAGTAGTGACACTTGACCACAAAGGCTCTTGGTTGCTGCCCTTCATCCAGAGCTTGTTGGAGGATGCGGTGTGCTCTATCGAAGGCAGGCGGTTTATTCAGCTTCAGTGCTTTCTGTATTATTCCAGCGACAAATGATCATTGATACTGAAAATGCGTAAATTGCATCTCTGTGATCTTGCCTCTAAGTCCTCGGTTTTTGCCGTGAGACTCACCACTTCTTTCCTCAGCTGGTACACCTGTTGCTCCAGTTCAGTAATGGTGTCAGAGTGATTGGTGGCTACAACTTCCAAGTTAGCGGTGCGCTGCTCCAGAGCATTAGCTCGCTCAGTGGCCGTTTTCATTTTGTCTTTAACATTGCTTATTTGCTTGCATATTTCGGCGTTCTGAGTCTCTGCTTTCTCGTCTATTTTTGCCAGCAGTTCAGCCTTCAAAGACGTAATAGCGTTGAGTATAGCTGATTGACTAGGGTCCGTGCTCTCTGCATGCTCCGGGGCCTTAACGCTGCTCCTCAGATCCAGCATCTTGTTCGTCAAAAAGTCGTAACAAAGTTGAATAAAAACTCACGTTTTCACCGTATTTCAATCTACACTCTGCTTATATGACACTCAATCTGTCATAAACATGTGTGGGTTGGGCTCCTTGACATGAATTAAGTTTAATATGGGGGAGCTCAGAGACGCGCGTCTACATCTCTCCGAGGCCCAACCGGAAGTCTAGTATACACATGTGTTAAATCTATCTGCCTTAACTATATCACTCTTTTATTCTTCTTTTCTTTTATCTTTAAATAATACACATCTTTAATGTAATTAACTGTTGATTTCATAACAAGTAAACAATAAGTAAATAATAAATGTCTTCCATTACATATAGTATTGCTTTGCTTTTCAGAACGAAAAACTCCATCACCTTCTCCCAGTAAGTTATGAAATTCATTCTAGAACATCTCACACATGATTCTGATTATATTTACTGTTGAATGTCTTTTAATGCTGTTTTCTTCTCAGTTTTTTGCGAGCCCTGGAGAAAAATATCTTGGAGGTGAGTAAATGTAAATTTGACAATAGCACCTCTGAGATTATTTTTTGTGACGGTTTGTCTGACAGACAAATACCTGTGAGACTAAAGACATTCCCATCACCCTCAGCTCTGCTAATGAGCTAATGCTACCATGCTAACAAACTAATCTAAAGGTGGTCACTGTCACTGACAGTAAACATTAAAAATCTGCCTGTTGGCCAAAAGTAATAAATGAATGAGAGATGAGAGCCAAATCTGAGACCATGGTGCTCTGCTGGAAAAAGGTGCTCCTTCACATCGAAAGGAGCCAGCTGAGGTGGTTTGGGATCTTCCAGGAAGTGCCGATGAACCGAGCACTGAAAAAGTTGTAAGAAATAGATGGATAGATGAAGGGATGGCATCAAACATTATCCCCCAATTCCTTGCAGGCTGTGTGACATTGTTTGACAGTTTGACATGGTTTGCAGCAAAAGAGCTGGTAAAATTTTGGGGAACCAAACAGTATGACTCTGTGATCATGATTCTGTAGTGTTCATCTATAATCCAAAAATCTCAGCCTACAGCTGGACACCAGCTTGTTAATGCTGATATGACAGTTTGTGTATTTAATCTAAAATCCAATTAATCCATTTTTACACAGCAACAAAGAGGAAGACCTGGAGTATGTGAAGGATTATAAACCTGGAAACCCTGAGGTCAAACATCTCAGGATCATGGTCTACGGGCCAGTCGGTGCTGGAAAGTCCAGCTTCATCAATTCTGTCAGCAGCAGTGTAAAAGGCAGGATGGGCTTTTCAGCTGCAGCCAGTTTAACCACCAGTGACATTAGTTTCACCACAAAGGTACATAGACTGTCCCAAAGCAACTCTTCTTGTCCCTCTACTAATACTTTCAGGATTCTTGTCTCCATCTCCAGCTGATATTACTGTTAGTGATGTTACCCTCCACACATTATCAACTTTTAACAGTTAAAGTGGCAAAGTGCTTCGCTGCCTCGCTGTAGACTCATTTAAAGGTGAACAGATTTAATGGTGTAGACTTTATAGAACTGTTTCATCCTTCCACACAAAAGAAATACAGATGGCAGCATATTCACTGTATCAAATGGTTCAAAAAAATGCTGGTCCAAGCTATAAAATCTGTGCAAATTACAGACAGACACTAGTTAAATGATGGGACCATTGTCATAAATCCAACACATTTTATTCATGTTTCTCTCAGTATAAGACTCACAAGATCCAGAAAGAAGGCAGAGGGAACTTCTACTCTTTTGTCTTCAATGACATCATGGGACTGGAGGAAAGTGGTGGAGTCAGAGCGGAAGACATCAAACTGGCCTTGAAGGGACACATGCCTGAGGGTTACAGGGTACGACTGTAACACTTAACTTTGTTCACTTGATTCAGTAAAACAAGTTAGTTTGTACGGCAGCATAGTGATGATGTCATGATAAGAAATATTTGCTCAGTTTCTTGTTATAACAGGAAGTAAAACTCTGACTACGGGTCTCCTCAAGATATTTTATTTACCCTGTAAGTCTATTTATTAATGTCAGTTTTTTGTTAACAATAGATTTGTATATTTGTCTCACATAGATATTTTAGTTCAGTAGATATGAATCTATTTGTTTGTAGATTCTGTTTATGTTCATGCATCATTATTTATATGGATTTTTACATTATTTTACAGTTCAATCCTCAATCTACACTGTCAGACACTGATCCTTGGTACAAGTCTTCACCCTCTCTGAATGACAGAGTTCATGTCCTGGTTTGTGTCTGTTCTGCTAACGCATTAGAAATTAAAGATTCTGTTTTGCAGAAGATGAAGAAAGTCAGAAAAGCAGCCAGTGACCTGGGTAAGTGTTTTAGAAAAGAGAATCAGCCAATGAAACAGATGTTAGAATATTCAGTTCAGTTTATTGTCACTTCTATCACACACATCACACAGCATCTATAGAAGTGAGATACCGTTCTCCAGATTCATGATGTTCAAACAACAAGCAGTCACACTGTGAACGTCACTCATGAAAACAAAAGGAACAAAATAAGAGACATTTAAACACATTTAAAAAAACACTGAACACAATTTAAAAAACAAAGTTTCATGTACAGTGTCACAGTAAAGCTGAGTGTGATAATGTTCATGTATGTACAACTGAGAACTATATGGAAATATTAGTTTTAAACAATCTGATAATGAATTACACATAACATGTTTTGATTATGATGCCTTATATTTGGTTTGCACACAGGTTCTGACTAACCATTGGATGAAAACGTTCCACCGATATTCATAATCCCTCTAGAATTAATTATAATCTCTTTACTGATTCTCTGACATTTCAGTGTTCTTCAGAATGTTTAGACATTACAAAGTCGGCATTGAAAGACCACCTTAAAGCAAATGAACAGCAAAAGTTAACTGAAGATTATAAATTAAATCTCTTTCTGCAGGAATTCCCCAAGTAGCTATTGTCACTAAAATTGATGAAGCCTGTGATGAAACTAAAAAGGATCTGAAGAACGTCTACAAGAGCAAATACGTGAAGAAAAGGGTGATTATCTGTCATCTCATAGTTTGTTACATAAATGTAGTTTTATAACTGTGAGCTCACTGTAGATGACATGTTATTGTTTCTTTAAATCTTAGATGACAGACTTCAGCTCTCTGCTTGGTATTCCACTGAACTACATCTTTCCTGTGAAGAACTACACTTCAGAAATCTCCCTGGATGATGATGTTGACTCACTGATCCTGAGCGCTCTGAGACAGATGATTGACTTTGGAGAAGACTTCATTGACAACATGTAAACCTACTTACTGCAGAGATAAATGGTCATAGCTTGATCCCTGCATGATGGGGAATGGATAATGAGTCATTAATACATATTCACAGTAAGATAATCTGTAATTAAGTATTAGACTTTGTTGATTTGCTTTTTATTGTTCTAATGTGTTAGTTAATCCCAATCTTTATTTGTATAGCGCCAAATCACAACAGAGTCATGTGAAGGCTCTTTCCACATAGAGCCCTAACCCTCAGAACCAGACTCAGAGTGGGAGAACATCTTTTAACAGGAAGAACCCTCAGAACCAGACTCAGAGTGGGAGAACATCTTTTAACAGGAAGAACCCTCAGAACCAGACTCAGAGTGGGAGAACATCTTTTAACAGGAAGAACCCTCAGAACCAGACTCAGAGTGGGAGAACATCTGCCTGGACCGGTTGGGGTTGAGAGGAGAGAGAGGAAGGAGAGGAGAGAGGAAGGAGATAGGAGAGAGGAAGGAGAGGAGAGAGAGGAGAGAGAGGAAGGAGAGAGAGAGAGAGGAAGGAGAGAGAGGAAGGAGAGAGGAAGGAGAGGAAGGAGAGGAGAGAGAGGAAGGAGAGGAGAGAGAGGAAGGAGAGAGGAAGGAGAGGAGAGAGAGAGGAAGGAGAGGAGAGAGAGGAAGGAGAGGAGAGAGGAAGGAGAGGAGAGAGAGGAAGGAGAGAGAGAGAGAGGAAGGAGAGGAGAGAGAGGAAGGAGAGGAGAGAGAAGCACATTGAAGGTCTACAGGCCCAGATTACCTGTGAGACCAGAAAGCACAGACAACTCCGGGGAAGAAGTTTAGCTTATTGAAGCATTAATAGAACATGAATGTTAATGGATATAGATGGATGGATAGAGAGAGAGAGGGAGGAGGAGAGAGGATAGATGGATGGATAGAGAGAGAGAGGGAGGAGGAGAGAGGATAGATGGATGGATAGAGAGAGAGGGAGGAGGAGAGAGGATAGATGGATGGATAGAGAGAGAGAGGGAGGAGGAGAGAGGATAGATGGATGGATAGAGAGAGAGAGGGAGGAGGAGAGAGGATAGATGGATGGATAGAGAGAGAGAGGGAGGAGGAGAGAGGATAGATGGATGGATAGAGAGAGAGAGGGAGGAGGAGAGAGGATAGATGGATGAATAGAGAGAGAGAGGGAGGAGGAGTTAATGTGTTGAGTGTGATTAAATATTTCAATTAGAGGTGATTTGTATAACTTTCTTTCCCTCCGCTCAAAAACATGTTTTTGTTTTCTTTGTGCAGAATTTGTTTTCACATTGATCTGCTGAAGGAGGAAAGTTTCTGAGTTTGTTTTAGGTGCAGGTTTACAAGCAGGATTTGTGACATCACAAGTAGTTTGGAAGCCAATTCTGGACCAATATTGAATTCACACAAATATAATGTATAAAATATTAATATTCCAAACAGAGTATTTAAAATACAATTATTTCTGAATTTATCTTGGTAAAAAAAGCAGACAAAACTCAGTTTCAAGGGTGTTTTAGTGTCTAAATATATATGTGGGAGCTTCTTCTTGAGTTTTATGGCAGTTGGAAACACTGTTATTGTGCATTACCGTCACCAACTGGAATTGAGTGTGGCTCAGGAATTTCACTGTACATTCACTAATTATTACAATATATAAAAAAGAAGTTAAATTCTTTCTATGAAGTTTGTTTTCCTAAGACATTGAAACAAAAACTTATAACATTTCTCAGAACTTCTTTGTAAAAGATCACATAAATCAAAGCTTTACTACATGTCTTTAATGTTCAGTATCTCTTTTCTCAGAATCATATTTTGGACATTTAAGACAAAAATCAATAATTACAAAAATCTAAGAATTTCACCTTATAGCAATACTTAACTGTAGAATCCTGAGAAATCAAAGTACAGGAAAAGACAAATATGCAAAAGAAAGTGTAACAAACAATAAATCGAATGAGTCAAACGTATTCTGTAAAATGTAAGCTCACCATGACAGCTTTTGATCATTCTTCTAGTATCTTCATAGAGTAATGTAAAAGTTGGGCTAACTTACAGATCATTCCAGATGTTCAGTGAACCTCTGTGTCTGTTAGGAGAAGGTACATAAATGAGAATACCAGTGCAGAGTTTATGGAGGCTATAGCTATGTCACCAACTGTGAGTGCAGAGTCAGTTGATGAACTCCTGGATAAATTTAACTGGAAAATCTCAAATGTCATGGATGCTGTTGCACCTATTAAAACTAAGACAACCTTGAGCAGAAAGAAAACACCATGGAGGAACACTATGATGATAAAGGCTTTAACATCATGGAGGAACACTATGATGATAAAGGCTTTAACATCATGGAGGAACACTAGGATGGTAAAGGCTTTAACATCATGGAGGAACACTAGGATGGTAAAGGCTTAACATCATGGAGGAACACTAGGATGGTAAAGGCTTTAACATCATGGAGGAACACTAGGATGGTAAAGGCTTTAACATCATGGAGGAACACTAGGATGGTAAAGGCTTAACATCATGGAGGAACACTAGGATGGTAAAGACTTTAACATCATGGAGGAACACTAGGATAGTAAAGGCTTTAACATCATGGAGGAACACTAGGATGGTAAAGGCTTTAACATCATGGAGGAACACTAGGATGGTAAAGGCTTTAACATCATGGAGGAACACTAGGATGGTAAAGGCTTTAACATCATGGAGGAACACTAGGATGGTAAAGGCTTTAACATCATGGAGGAACACTAGGATGGTAAAGGCTTTAACATCATGGAGGAACACTAGGATAGTAAAGGCTTTAACATCATGGAGGAACACTAGGATGGTAAAGGCTTTAACATCATGGAGGAACACTAGGATGGTAAAGGCTTTAACATCATGGAGGAACACTAGGATGGTAAAGGCTTTAACATCATGGAGGAACACTAGGATGGTAAAGGCTTTAACATCATGGAGGAACACTAGGATGGTAAAGGCTTTAACATCATGGAGGAACACTAGGATGGTAAAGGGTTAGCGTAAGTGGAGAAAAACTAAACTTCAAATTCACCTTGACCTCTACAAACAAAGTCTTTGTAATTTTAAATATGAGTTACTCAAAGCTAGACAGCAACACTTTTCTGAAATAATTAATAAGAACATCAACAACACTCGTACTCTGTTTGCTACGGTTGATAAACTTACAAACCCCCCTCAACACATGGCTCCAGAACTCCTTTCCACAGAAAAATGCAATGAATTTGCTTTTTCAGTGAAAAAATCCAGTCCATCAGATTAAATATCAACAGAAATCAACAAAACAATAAAATGACGCAATCCCTAAGACCTCCCAGGAATAACTCAACTGCAACCATAGAGGAAACAGTGCAGCATCTAAAACCATCAACATGCTGTCTGGACACAAACCCATCAGATTTCTTTAAAACTATTGTGAACTCTGTCCAAACACATTTGAGACAAGTAATAAATAGCTCACTTAAATCAGGTGTGTTTCCTAAACTCCTAAAAGTAGCTGCCATTAAGCCACTCTTAAAAAAGAGAACGCTGGATGCTTCCATGTTAACCAACTACAGACCTCAAATCTTCCTTTTATAGCCAAGATAGTTGAGAAAGTGGTTTTTAATCAACTCAGCAGTTTCTTGAACTCCAGTGGCCTTTTTGACAAATTTCAATCAGGCTTCCGACCAACAGGTTAACCCCTAACCCCCGACCCCCTCCCGGACCCTAACCCTAACCACAGCACAGAAACAGCTCTTATTAGAGTGTTAAATGACATAAGGTTGAACACTGACTCAGGCAAGGTGTCAGTTCTGGTCCTGTTGGATCTCAGTGCTGCATTTGACACTGTGGATCACAGTATACTGTTGAACAGTCCTAGACTGGTTCAGGTCCTACTTGGAGGACTCAGTGGAACAGTCCTAGACTGGTTCAGGTCCTACTTGGAGGACTCAGCGGAACAGTCCTAGACTGGTTCAGGTCCTACTTGGAAGAGCGGAGTTATTTTGTGACCATTGGAAGTTATGAATCTGATCGAGTGGCTATGACATGTGGAGTTCCTCAGGGGTCAGTTCTTGGACCCCTTCTGTTCAGTCTATATATGCTGCCCTTGGGTCAGGGGTCAGTTCTTGGACCCCTTCTGTTCAGTCTATATATGCTGCCCTTGGGTCAGGGGTCAGTTCTTGGACCCCTTCTGTTCAGTCTATATATGCTGCCCTTGGGTCAGATTCTGCAGAACTCTAATGTAGACTATCACAGTTATGCAGATGACACACAGATATACCTGCACTGTCCCCAGATGACTACGGTCCAATACAGTCATTGTGTCACTGTTTAGAGCAAGTCACTGATGAACCAAAATTTCCTTCAATTAAATCAGGACAAAACTGAGGTCATTGTTTTTGGCAATAAAGAGAAGAGGATTGCTGTCAGTAAACATCTGGAGTCACTCTCTCTAAAAACTAGGGACCAAGTAAATGGAATGGACTGTACTTATATAGGGCCTTTCTAGTCTGTGCGACCACTCAAAGCGCTTTACATGACAAGTCATTCACCCTTTCACACACATTCATACACTGATGGCAGGGGCTACCACGCAGAGTGCCAACCTGCTCATCAGAGGGATCTAACCATTCATTCACATTCACACACCGTTGGCACAGCAACGGGAGCAATTTGGGGTTAAGTGTCTTGCCCAAGGACACATCGACATGTGGACTGGAGGAGCCGGGAATCGAACCACCAATCTTCCAATTGGAGGACGACCGCTCTACCTCCTGCCCACAGCAGTCTGAAACCTTGGCGTGCTGATAGACTCAGATCTGACTTTCAGCAGTCACATCAAATCAATCACCAAAACAGCCTTCTATCAGCTTAAGAACATATCCAGAGTGAAGGGTTTTATGTCTCAAACAGACCAGGAGAAGTTGATTCATGCTTTCATCTCAAGTAGACTCGACTACTGTAACGGTCTTCTGACTGGACTCCCACAAAAAAGCATTAAACAGCTGCAGCTCATTCAGAACGCTGCAGCTCCAGTTTGAACCAGAACAAAGAGATCAGAGCACATTACTCCAGTTCTAAAGTCTTTACACTGGCTCCCAGTCAGTTCTAAAGTCTTTACACTGGCTCCCAGTCAGTTCTAAAGTCTTTACACTGGCTCCCAGTCAGTTCTCAAGTCTTTACACTGGCTCCCAGTCAGCTCTAAAGTCTCTACACTGGCTCCCAGTCAGTTCTAAAGTCTTTACACTGGCTCCCAGTCAGTTCTAAAGTCTTTACACTGGCTCCCAGTCAGTTCTAAAGTCTTTACACTGACTCCCAGTCAGCTCTAAAGTCTTTACACTGGCTCCCAGTCAGCTCTAAAGTCTTTACACTGGCTCCCAGTCAGCTATAGAATAGATTTTGAAGTTCTGCTACTGATCTACAAATCACTGAATGGTTTAGGTCCAGAATACATGAATGACATGTTAGTAGAATATAAACCCAGTAGAGCTCTGAGATCTACTGACTCAGGTCAGATAGTCGAGCCCAGAGCTCTGAGATCTACTGACTCAGGTCAGATAGTTGAGCCCAGAGCTCTGAGATCTACTGACTCAGGTCAGATAGTCGAGCCCAGAGCTCTGAGATCTACTGACTCAGGTCAGATAGTTGAGCCCAGAGCTCTGAGATCTACTGATTCAGGTCAGATAGTTGAGCCCAGAGTTCAAACTAAACATGATGAAGCAGCTTTTACACAACTGGAACAAACTACCAGCAGAACTGAACTCACTTTTAAATCCAGGTTAAAAACATTTCTCTTCTCCTGAGCTTATGATTGAGCTCTTTTAAAGCACTTTACATTTTAATCTTTCATTTACACTCTATGTCCTTTTAATGATTTTAAAGCTAATTTATAATTTTATGCTGCAATCTTATATTTAATGCTCAATTCTATCATTTTATGTATGTCTTTCTATTTTTCTGTACTTTGTTTTTATTATGGGGGTGGGGGGTGGGGGGGGGGTTAATTGTATGTTTTAATGTTTGTTTTATATAAAGCACATTGAGATGCCATTGTGTATGAAATGTGCTATATACATAAAACTGCCTTGCCTTTTATGGCTAAAAGTGTGTTTCTGTATCTTATATGATGACTTAAACCTCCAATGACTGGGAAAAATACTGTATGTTAATATTATCAGTGTTTGAATAGTTAAAGTCAGAGTGTTGATGCTCCACGTTATCAGTGGTTTGCTAGCTAAGCTCTGTATGTTAATAGTATGGAGTAGCTGCTAGCTAGCACAGAGTCAAACTTTCCCTATTTTATGTTATTTTATTTTAGCATTTTTGAGATGACCATGTGAGAGACTGACTGTGGGATATCACTCCTTTTACCATCAGAATAAATGGCAGGTTGAGGCTCAAAGTGACGGTGGTGCTTCTTGCATAACACAACGCAACAGAGATAAAAACTTGAATGTCATGTAGTTGTTGTAGAGTGACTATTGTGTTCTGTTACCTATAGAGGGCGCACTTGGATTGGAGTATCTCATGATTAGGCAGTCTGTGTGTATGTAAAGAAGACATACTAAAATGGTACTAAAACGTTGGTCATGTACTATGCCGTGATGGGTCCTGCAAATAAAGTTAGCTCAACGAAGTATATGTTGCACTTCTATTAATTGATATCCGACGATATCAGTAGTTATCAGTGCAATCAACTGCTGTTTCTTGTTATTCAAATAAACTCCTTTGATTAGCTATTTAAACTCTCAGATCAAAAAACACCATTAAACATTCATAACACTGGTAAATCAGGAACAACAATTAGGTAACAAAGATAAATCACTCTCTCAATAATAAACCAGTATATATATGTTTTCGTTCTACTTTTGATCTTTAAAGATGAATGAATTACTCCCTCTAAATGAACCAGTAGTTTGGTGTTACCGAGTCTTTTCTTTCCAACTGTACAAAAACAAATTAGCGTGTGCGCCTCTTGAACCATGCAGAATATTGTTCATTTGACACTTTTCTCTGCAGTGGTTTCTCTCTCTGCTGTCGTATTGGTTCTGACCCTTGATGCAACAGATTTGACCTGTGACACTCACAACATCAATATACACTGGATTTTTAACAAGAAAATATTTTTTAAGGTAGGGTATTTTAGTTCATTCTAAATCAGAGTTACCCTTTTAAACACCTAATTTATTACATTTTAACCCTGTTTTAGTGACTGCACGAATTCAAACATATAATAAACATTTTAATTAAATCAGTCTCTCAAACAGTTACATTCAACCTAATAAACAATTTTCAGTGTTCAGTAAACACGCTGATCGTATTCTGGGTTATTAAATAATGCATTCACAATCAGAATAGCAATAAATACACTCAAATAATCAATAAATAACAAACTCATTCTGCCAGCGGGAACGGTTCATATGTCTCTGAGCAGGAAACAGTAGATACACAGATAGACAGGTATAATATAATATAATATAATATAATATAATATATAATATAATGTATAATATAATGTAATATAATATAATATAATATATAATATAATGTATAATAACAGGCTGCAGACAGAAGGCAAGGCAGCTTTATTTATAGCACATTTCATACACAGAGCAACTCAATGTACTTTACATAAAAACTAAATATCAGGTGATTTAAAAAAGAACTAAATTATAATAAATATGATAGACTCTGCTGCTCTGGCAGTGATAAACCTTTATTAGTATCAGCACAGTGAACATGTGGAGACATGAACTCTGTCAGAGATCAGCTGATCTGTGTTTAGGAGCAGACGTGGCTTCATGTGGCGCTTTGAGGAAAGGACGTTTCCTCTCTGAACTCCTCTCGGTGTGTTTGGTCTCTGCTGCAGCGGGACTGAGACTCTGGTGAATCGTGTCTGCAGGTCTTACAGGTGTGTTACTGACCCTACTAACCCTACTACCCCTACTACCCCTCACCCTGCTGCAGGTTCCTCACTTTAACGGCTCCGTTCATGAAACACGTGATCAGCGTTCACCGAACTTAGTTTCACTTTCACTTTCACCCCTCCCCCCCTTCTATAACCTTTCTGACATAAAGCTGGAATATAACAGGAGAAACTGCTCTAACTCACAATAACACACACACACACACACACACACACACACACACACACACACACACACACACACACACACACACACAGCGTGGGGTTCCTGTAAGTCACGGGGTCTGAAGCTTCGTGTTCAGCAGCAGAAGAAGAAGACCAGCAGAGAGACTGAAAGGTAAAGATTTCTCTCCTCAGTTGATTTATTTCATGAGCTGTATGATGTTAGCATGTTAGCATGTTAGCTCTCCATGCTCTCTGTGAGCTGTGCTTAATGAAGCTTTTATGTTAATGAGATCACATGAGCAGCAGTTTTACAGCTTCTTTAACCTTTAGGACTTTAGTTTGGAGATGATTCAAATGTTTGTTTGAATCATTAACTGTTTATTTTATTTTATTCATCACATGGACAAACTGAATCTTTTATCACACTGAACATCACTGAGGTAAAGTTTGACCCAGTTTGAGTCGATAAGCAGTGACACAATACTGTGTTCATGTTGTTCTGAGACACTTTCACTCTTAGTTTGATTATTAGTTTGAACCATATGTGGCTATACTTGGGCTGTTTTTATGTATAGTAGCCTATTTATTGATCTTTTTCTTTCATTTTTATTTATTTCTATTTTTATTTTTTTATTATTTATGAATTCTTGGTTCTGTTTTGAGTTCTCTAATATTTTCATTTATTTAGGGACCGAGCTTTCATCGGGACTTTTGGGTCTAAAGTTTTCAGTTACATGGTATTTGGTTAATAATATGGTTTACATTATTTTACTGAATAAAACAACAATGAGCACTGAAAGTAGCAACACATTCTTTAGCTGAGTTGTTATTTAAGGTACATGTGTGGCTTCCTTTGTGTTTAAGCATGTAGCAGTGGACAGCATTACAAGCTGAGCAGATGTAGTCAGGTCTGAGGTCCGAGGGTCCGTTTCCAACAAGGAAGGTCCTGGTCAAATGTAAATGGTAAATGGACTATACTCCTAGTCTTTGCGACCACTCAAAGTGCTTTACATGACATGTCATTCACCCATTCACACACTGATGGCAGGGGCTACCAGGCAGGGTAGCTCATCAGGGGGAGTTTAACCATTCATACACCGTTGGTACAGCAAGTGTAAGTGCAAGGAGCCACAGCCAACCCAATAAATGTAGGAGACGGGAACTTTACAGGAACCTCTCACTCTGTTCTCGAGGCAGTTGTGTCTCCAGCAGAGTAGGACCTGATAGGACCCACGAACTCTGACCGTTACGATACCCAATCAGCACAGACTAAACCTCCAGCCCCACCCAGGAGTTTTTAGGGGCCGAACAGAGTACTGACCCCGAGGCAGGGACTCGTTTAGCACCCTAAAAGTTCCTGGAGATTGTGCTTCAGGAGCTGTTCCTGCAATGGAGACACACACCAACCGCCCTGGTTCCTGCAGTGGGGCCAGAGACAAACACACATTAGCCATTGTCTGTAAGAAAGTCTCGGAGTTGACTAAAATCCTGCTTTAAAATGTCAGACCTCTGGAGTGCTCGGGTAGTCGAGTGGTTAAAGGCAGCGTTCCTGGTCCTAACCCTATGCTGCAGGTCATTCCTCTCTGCCAGCTACTGTACTTACAAATAAAGGCAAAAGCAGTACCGTACCGTCTTCTGCCGCTTATCCTGGTTGGGTCACGGGGGCGGCAGCCTAAGCAGGAAGCCCAGACTTCCCTCTCTCCAGCCACTTCGTCCAGCTCTTCCCAGGGATCCCGAGGCGTTCCCAGGCCAGCCGAGAGACAGTCTCTCCAGCGTGTCCTGGGTCTCCTACCGGTGGGACGGGCCCTTTCTTTAAAACTATTGTGAACTCTGTCCAAACAGATTAGCGACAAATAATAAATAGCTCACTTAAATCAGGAGTGTTTCCTAAACTCCTAAAAGTAGCTGCCATTAAGCCACTCTTAAAAAAGAGAACGCTGGATGCTTCCATGTTAACCAACTACAGACCTATCTCAAATCTTCCTTTTATAGCCAAGATCGTTGAGAAAGTGGTTTTTAATCAACTCAGTAATTTCTTGAACTCCAGTGGCCTTTTTGACAAATTTCAATCAGGCTTCCGACCTCAACACAGTACAGAAACAGCTCTTATTAGAGTGTTGAATGACATAAGGTTGAACATTGACTCAGGCAAGGTGTCAGTTCTGGTTCTGTTGGATCTCAGTGCTGCGTTTGACACTGTGGATCACAGTATACTGTTGAACAGGTTGGAAACTTGGGCAGGACTCAGCGGAACAGTCCTAGACTGGTTCAGGTCCTACTTGGAAGAGCGGAGTTATTTTGTGACCATTGGAAGTTATGAATCTGATCGAGTGGCTATGACGTGTGGAGTTCCTCAGGGGTCAGTTCTTGGACCCCTTCTGTTCAGTCTATATATGCTGCCCTTGGGTCAGGGGTCAGTTCTTGGACCCCTTCTGTTCAGTCTATATATGCTGCCCTTGGGTCAGGGGTCAGTTCTTGGACCCCTTCTGTTCAGTCTATATATGCTGCCCTTGGGTCAAATTCTGCAGAACTCTAATGTAGACTATCACAGTTATGCAGATGACACACAGATATACCTAGCACTGTCTCCAGATGACTACAGTCCAATACAGTCATTGTGTCACTGTTTAGAGCAAGTCACTAATTGGATGAACCAAAATTTCCTTCAATTAAATCAGGACAAAACTGAGGTCATTGTTTTTGGCAATAAAGAGAAGAGGATTGCTGTCAGTAAACATCTCGAGTCACTCTCTCTAAAAACTGGGGACCAAGTACGAAACCTTGGCGTGCTGATAGACTCAGATCTGATCTTCAGCAGTCACATCAAATCAATCACCAAAACAGCCTTCTATCAGCTTAAGAACATATCCAGAGTGAAGGGTTTTATGTCTCAAACAGACCAGGAGAAGTTGATTCATGCTTTCATCTCAAGTAGACTCGACTACTGTAACGGTCTTCTGACTGGACTCCCACAAAAAAGCATTAAACAGCTGCAGCCCATTCAGAACGCCGCAGCTCCAGTTTTAACCAGAACAAAGAGATCAGAGCACATTACTCCAGCTCTAAAGTCTTTACACTGGCTCCCAGTCAGCTATAGAATAGATTTTAAAGTTCTGCTACTGGTCTACAAATCACTGAATGGTTTAGGTCCAGAATACATGAATGACATGTTAGTAGAATATAAACCCAGTAGAGCTCTGAGATCTACTGACTCAGGTCAGATAGTTGAGCCCAGAGCTCTGAGATCTACTGACTCAGGTCAGATAGTTGAGCCCAGAGTTCAAACTAAACATGATGAAGCAGCTTTTAGCTGTTATGCTGCACACAACTGGAACAAACTACCAGCAAAACCCAACTGTGAACACTTTTAAATCCAGGTTAAAAACATTTCTCTTCTCCTGAGCTTATGATTGAGCTCTTTTAAAGCACTTTACATTTTAATCTTTCATTTGCACTCTTTGTCCTTTTAATGATTTTAAAGCTAATTTATTATTTTATGCTGCAATCATTTTATTTATGTATTTCTATTTTTCTGTACATTGTTTTTATTATGGGGGGGTGGGGTGGTGGTTAATTGTATGTTTTAATGTTTCTCAAATTGCATGTTTTTCTGTTTTATGTAAAGCACATTGAATTGCCATTGTGTATGAAATGCGCTATATAAATAAAACTGCCTTGCCTTGCCTTGAACACCTCACCAGGGAGGCGTCCGGGAGGCATCCTGACTAGATGCCCGAGCCACCTCATCTGGCTCCTCTCAACGCGGAGGAGCAGCGGGTCTACTCTAAGCTCCTCCCGGATAACTGAGCTTCTCACCCTATCTCTAAGGAAGAGCCCAGCCAGCCTACGGAGGAAGCTCATTTCAGCCGCTTGTACCTGCGATCTTGTTCTTTGGGTCACGACCCAAAGCTCATGACCAGAGGTGAGGGTAGGAATGAAAGGCAAAAGCCCAAAAAATACATCTTTAAAAAAGTCAGACCTTTGGTGGGGAAGGTCATTAAAACCTGAATGAATAATTACAGTTCATACGTAACAATGTTTCATTAAGACACCGGGAATCAGTTCATCAATGTGTGCGACAGAAAGTGGGGCCATGGTGAAGCGGTAGATGGGAGTTTGGTGCTCATTGCACAGGGATTGGTTGTGAGTTTTATGAACAGAACCCAGGCTTGCCTGAGAGGAGCATCAGCGATGCAGATGGTGGGAACTTCAGCACAGGAGAGCTGGGTGTTCCCCAGTGGGATGCTGTAGGTTGGATGAGTACTAGAGAGGGAGCTCTCTTTATTTCTGACCATGGTCAAAGGGTCATGATATAGTAGACTGGAGCTGACAACTTTGGGTTTATACATTTTGCTCATCACTTGTTTCTTTCACACCACAGCAGATAAACAGCAAGTCTGAGTGTGGAGGACGAGATCAGCAGAAGATGGACTTCAATAACAGCAAACACTACATACTGGCTCTTGTTGGTGTTGCTGCTGGTGCTCTTCTTTTCTGGTGTACAGGTACATTCAAAGTTTTGTCTTCTCTTCAGCTTCATATCAGTCGGTGTTGAATTAAAACTGACTTTTAAAAATATCAACCTGTTCTTAATGTACAGTTTGGAGGACTTTTACTTAACTTAAATATCTTTTTATCCTATTTGACAGCTGTGATTACTTTTCTGATCAGTTTTACATTAAGTAACATAAAGTTATAAATCACACCTTTTGTAAACCAGAAGCTCCGAGATTTAATGAACAGGTGTGTGGTTGTGTGTCCTTGTCATGTCCCAGATGTTTCTGAGTTGTTAGCATTTCCACCAAATTTTCTCCCTGAACTACTTAAAGAAGGCCCAAAGAGGTAAAACTTCTGTAAAATGATTCAAATGTTTAGTTGTTTCTTCTTCCCTCTCCCATTAATCATCTCAGCAGCCCTCACATTTATCTGCTGACCGTTTGGAGGGGCCCCACCCCTAGGTTGGGAACCACTGGACTAAACTAGCTAACTGTATATAAAGTAGTATAAACTAGCTAACTGTATATAAAGTAGTGTAAACTAGCCAACCGTATATAAAGTAGCGTAAACTAGCTAACTGTATATAAAGTAAAGCCCCTCCCTGAGCTACTACCTTACCGTGGTGGAGGGGTTTGTGTGTCCCAATGACCCCAGGAGCTCAGTTGTCGGGGCCTTTATGCCCCTGGTAGGGTCTCCCATGGCAAACAGGTCCCGGGGGAGGGGCCAGACAAAAGGTAGCTCAGAAGACCCCAATGACGAGCAACATAGTTGGTCTTTCGTGTCCCTTGCCCGGACGCGGGTCACCGGGGCCCCCCCCTGGAGCCAGGCCTGGGGGTGGGGCTCGGAGGCGAGCGCTTGGTGGCCGGGCCTTCACCCATGGGGCCCGGCCGGGCACAGCCCGAAGAAGGGACATGGGACCCCTCTCCCACAGACCCACCAAAGGGGTCGGGTGTGTAGTGAGCTGGGCGGCAGCCGAAGGCGGGGACCTTGGCGGTCCGATCCTCGGCTGCAGAAGCTAGCTCTAGGGACGTGGAACGTCACCTCTCTGGTGGGGAAGGAGCCTGAGCTGGTGCGTGAGGTTGAGAAGTTCCGGCTAGATATAGTCGGCCTCACCTCGACGCACAGCGAGGGCTCTGGAACCAGTCTCCTCGAGAGGGGTTGGACTCTCCTCCACTCTGGAGTTGCCACTGGTGTCAGGCGCCGGGCAGGGGTGGCAATACTTATTGCCCCCCGGCTTGGTGCCTGTATGTTGGAGTTTACCCCGGTAGACACCCTAGGCCGCAGTTCGATGATTGACTTTGTAGTCGTGTCTTCGGACTTGCGGCCGCATGTCTTGGACACTCGGGTGAAGAGAGGGGCGGAGCTGTCAACTGATCACCACCTGGTGGTGAGTTGGCTCCGATGGTGGGGGAGGATGCCGGTTAGACCTGGCAGGCCCAAACGCATTGTGAGGGTCTGCTGGGAACGTCTGGCAGAGTCTCCTGTCAGAGAGAGTTTCAACTCACACCTCCGGGAGAGCTTCAACCATGTACCGGGGGAGGCGGGGGACATTGAGTCCGAGTGGGCCATGTTCCGTGCCTCCATTGTTAAGGCGGCCGACCGGAGCTGTGGCCGTAAGGTGGTCGGTGCCTGTCGGGGCGGCAATCCCTGAACCCGCTGGTGGACACTGGCGGTGAGGGATGCCGTCAAGCTGAAGAAGGAGTCCTATAGGTCCTTTTTTGGTACTTTTACTGGAATACTGCATACTACATCACTATAATACTGCAGTACTGTGTGTGAATACTTCTGCTTTCATCCACAGATGAAGCTGGAACCGGCTCACAGGTGAGTGAACATGTTGTGATGCTTCACTCTCTACATTTCTGAAACTTTATTTAAGCTTTCTCACCTGATTGGATCTTATTCTTTCACAGTCTTTGCTGTCTTTCATGAGTCTTTATTCATTTGCTTTTTCTCATCTTTTGTGTGACTGTGAATCTCGTGATTTTAAAACTTGTCATATAATCTTTTACTTATTTATAAATCTGCTCTCATATGTTAATGTTTGGACTGAACAGTGCTCAAATGAGTTCTGTGCTCCCTCAGTTCTTCTCTCGTCTATTTGCTTCCATCAGAATGAGCTGTATAGATTTTTAGGATCCAAGACAATAATGTTTAAAATACATAACTGTGTGTGTGTGTGTGTGTGTGTGTGTGTGTGTGTGTGTTCATGCATTTCTTCACTTCACATACAGGCACTAAAAGGTTTTGTACCAGGAGAAAGTTTCAAGCGTATGTACAATTATTTATAATGATTATTATATTAATGTTTGTTGTTGTTGTTTAAATAACAAATTAATATCAGTGTAGCTGCAGCCCTGTTTAAACGTTAACAGTGTGTTCATCTTTCAGCAAAGGTGAAGGTGTACTCAAAGGTTACAGGTAAAACCTTTGGAGCTGATCGAGTCCTACTGGATAAAGTGAAGTCAGTTACCGTGGAAACCACGAAGACCTGCAGGAAAGCCACGTTGTTATCGTTTTCTATCCAATCACATCTCGTGTAAGATCCCATGTGGAGGCAGCCATGACAGACATTACAGGTGAAGGAAAGACTTGTTGTTTGTAACTTGACTGAAATGTGTGCAGCTCAGACATCATGTTCAGATCAGATTGTGTAGATCAACACTCAGAACCAGAGTTCATGTTGAGTCTGAAGCTTCTTTCAGTCAGGATGAACATCACAGGGGGAGCTGGGGAATGAAATGAGTGAACCATGGATCTGGTCTGTAATAGAGATGGACATTCAGCAGTACACAGCAGCACCAACCTGTAGCTGACATTACAGCAGCACATCAGATCAGCTTCATGGAGTCTTGCTCTCCTCATGCTTTTATTTGTTTCAGCATCTTTCCATCTGTCACATCAGCAGAAACATTTTAACATGAAAGTCAAATTTCACAGAGAAAAAATAAAAGGATGTCACTTCAAAACCATAACATGATTTTTCATATATCGGCTCTAGATAATTATATGAATACAAGTCTTATGTAGTTCCTACTAAATATGACCTCCTAGGATATTGCTCCAGGCTTCAGGCTCTAGGCTCTAGGCTCTACTCCTGGCCTTCCCTGGTTGTCTGCACCCCCAGCCCTATCTCTAAGGCTGAGCTGGGAAACTCGTGACCATAGCCGAGGATTGGAACATAGACCAGCTGTTAAATTAAGAGATTCACCTTCAGGTGCTGCTCTGCAACACACACATTACTGGTGCTGCACCGATCCATCAACCTCACACTCCATCTTACACTCACTCGTGAATAAGACCCCATACTAATACTAATACTAATACTTGAACTCCTTCACTTGATACAGGAACTCACTCCCAACCCAGAGGGAGTAGTCCACCATTTTCTGGCTGCAAGCCATCCTATTGCCTGTTGGAGTTACAGTGTGTTGAAACAGAAACGTATCTGCAGGAAGCAGAGAGGCAATGGTGAAGTCCCAAACTGGGCACTCCTCACCCCAACTGTGCAAGATTCTGTCCATGAAAATTACAAACAGAATCGGTGACAAGGGACAACCTTGGTGAAGCCCAACACCCGCTGAGAACAGGTCTGACCTACTGTTGAGAATGTGAACACAACTCTCACAGCAGTTGTTTAAGGACTGAATGGCTCCCAGCAACAGCCCGATATTGCTCTAGGCTCTAGGCTCTACTCCTGGCCTTCCCTGGTTGTCTGAACCCCCAGCCTTATCTGTAAGGCTGAGCTGGGAAACTCGTGACCATAGCCGAGGATTGGAACATAGACCAGCTGTTAAATTAAGAGATTCCCCTTCAGGTGCTGCTCTGCAACACACACATTACTGGTGCTGCACCGATCCATCAACCTCACACTCCATCTTACACTCACCGTCCAGCGTTTTCTGGTGGAGCACTATGGCTTCTCATTTGGCTGCAAACCATCCCAGTGCCTGTTGGAGTTACGGTGTGTTGAAACAGAACCATATCTGCAGGAAGCAGAGAGGCAATGGTTAAGTCCCAAACTGGGCACTCCTCACCCCAACTGTGCAGTATATTTTTTCGGGCTTTTTTGCCTTTAATGTACAGGACAGTGGAGATAGACAGGAAACAGGAGGCAGAGAGGGGGAATGACACGCAGGATAAGACCGCTCGGCTCGGGACTCGAACCGGGATCGCCTGCAACGAGGACTATAGCCTCAACACATGGGGTGGGCGCTCTACCCGCTGTGCTAGATTCTGTCCATGAAAATTACGAACAGGATTGGTGACATTCTGGATTGAGTCCCCCAGCAGAACTATGGACTCACTGTGCTCACAATTTTTATGAGGAAACTTTGACACAATCTTACTGTTCTGAAACATCCTGCTGAGTTTCAGTTGTGCATCATGTGCTTCATTCAGGATCAGACTGCGCTTCATAGATGCTTTAATATAGTGTCTTACGTCTCTAGCCGCAGACATTACTGCAGGTTAACATGCTGCTGCATTCATTAGGTCCTATTCTGATTGGCTGGGGGTGAAGGTCAGATTTTATGTAAATGGATTAAGAAACAGCTGGAGGAAAAACAGGAATCTGGACTGTACATGAGGGATTCATGGAAATCTAAATGACTTTTAATTAATAAAATGTTAAATGTAATGAAATTCATTATTGATTCATATTAGTCCAAAAGGGCAAAAATAACATCTTTAAAATGAGAGAAATGAAGCCGTGTGTGTGTCAGAGTCACTAACAAACAGTCCTGGTTTATTTGAGCGTTCTCCTGCAGGTTCCTCTGTACAGGAAGTCTCATGTTCTTCTCTGGTGTTTCAGCCTCCTGTGGTCAGAAACCTGTGATCCTGGTGCTGATGCATCACACTCGAGATGTTGAATATTCAACTGCTGGAAAAAGATGGTCTGACGTGTACAACAACGTTGTGTTGGACGTTCACGTTCTTTTCCACGAGACGAAGAACGGATTACTGACGTGTCCAAAGAATGATCAGGCAGCCGGTCGACTGCAGCAAGAGCTCCAGAAACACGGTAAATACACCTTCAGATCTTATCAGCCCATTAAATTTGCAGTTAGCAGTTGTCATCAGGACCCATAGGTTTGAGTTAGTCTGGTTGTATGTACCTCCTGATTGGCTCATTAGGCCCTTATCATCTATTGGTAAGGTGGAGGTTACCTTAGTGTTACAGATGCCATCAGTGGTCGTAGTAATTATGACCCGGGGAAGTAATTCAGATGATGTCAACACAAGATGATCATTTTTTTGCCTTCTTTAGAGGAGGCTGGTTGGGCTAGCCACGTTATATATCAAATAGTGAATTCCACTGTATGCAGGATGCTGAGTACATGTCTGCTCAGAGTTATATGTTCACGGTTGACTGTCAGTAAGTATCCTACAATAAGCAAGTTATCCTACAACAACAATAATAATAATAATAATGCATTTTATTTAAAGGCGCCTTTCAAAGCACTCAAGGTCATCTTACAAGGCACATATCACACAGCAACAGTACATCAAACAATACAAATCAGACATTTAATGCAAAGATAAAGAATAAATATTAATGTGACTACAAAGTGCATTAGTACAATAAATAAACCAGAATGAAGATTACATAGTTAGTGAGAGATAGAGTAGGCCACTCTGAATAGGAACGTTTTCAGGCAGGGTTTAAAGGTGGAGACAGAGTCAGAAGTGGAGGGGCGGGGGGGGGGGGGGGGGTTACCAGGATAGCGTTGAGGGACGGAGATGATTGATGTTACGTAGATGGAAGTATGCAGAGTAACGCTATTGATGTGGGCTTCAAAAGATAATGTGCTGTCCAAGATGACACCCAGGCTCTTTACTTGAGGGGATGGAGGAACAGTGGAATTGTCGATGGACATGGAGAAAGTGTTGAGTGTTGCTAAGGTTGATCTGGTACCGATGAGGAGGACCTCAGTTTTTTCACTGTTGAGTTTAAGAAAATTTAGTGAGAGCCATGATTTAATTTCCAGTAAGCAGTCGGTTAAAGCTGTGGGTGGCAGTGTAAAGTGGAAGTAGGCTAGACAATAAGCATCAGACTATAAGAGAGTTCCAATAGACAAGTTGTTTGAAGCTTTGAATAGGTCGACTGGGTCCTGTGGTGTTGGGGGGGTTCAGCATTATCAATATTAACCATGTTCAGATTGAATCAAACCATTCATCCTGTTGAATCTGGACAAATGAGTCGTATCACATTTGTGAACGTCAGCTGTATTTTCTTGTTCTACTGAGCTACAAACTCTGTATTCATGTCCAGTTTGACAGCTGTTAGTCAGAACTCACTGCTTCTAGGATCTCTCCAAAGAAAACATGAAAAACACATTTGTCTCATTGCTTGTTTCTTTCACACCACAGCAGATAAACACAGACCAGACATACAAGAAAACCAAGAAGGGAGCAAGTCTGAGTCTGGAGGACGAGATCAACCGAAGATGGACTCCAAGAATAACTACAAATACTACATATTGGCTCTGATTGTTGGTGTTGGTCTTGGTATTGTCGTCGATCGTGGTCTCCTCTGGCCTTCAGGTACTGTCAAGTTGTTCTGTTTTGTTTAGTTTGTCTGGATTATCCTCTGTGCATTTTTCCCCAACTTGAAATGGATGACACTGATGGAGCTGAAGGCACTGGAATTTACTCAAAGACTTGGGACAAGACAACTTTGTTCCGTTTTAGTTTCTCCTTTTTCTTTTCTTTTTATTTAGTTCAAGGTACAAGTCCAAGGAAATTGAAGACAGTTAGTACCAGGAAACAGAGCAGGAGTCTTTTGTCCATTGGTTAGCTAGCAGTAGTAGGTAAAAAACCTGAAGGGAGATATGGCAGAATGAGGAACATGACAAATTAATTAGGCAGTAATGTGCAATGGTTTGTGCAAAATGCAAATATGTAATGTGCAAAAAATGCTTAATATAAATATGCCATAAAAAATAAACATTTGTAATATAAGTTAGACATAAATATAAGCGTCTGCAGCATTCAAACAGTATTAAACACAAATGTCAAGCGTTAGTAACATCACGCCAACTTGGGCCTGGCCATTAACCTTACAAAGTTATAAGGGGTGAAACAAAAGAAGAAACTATTTACTTCCCCAGTGCGAAGACCAATGCTACCACATAATGCACTGTCACGAGACAAACAGTTTAAATGATGTCTCACTACAAACAACCAGTACTACCGCAATGTAAAACAAAAACCACAAGTGCTTACCGGCTGCCTCTCCAAATTTCAGTGTCATGCAAAGGATGTCCAAGATATCCAAGTCACACACAGCAAGCTTTTGTGTGTGACTCTCACCAGTGTTTTTCCCAACTGAGACACAAACCACCTAATTAAAACACCTGTGTGCCAATCAGCTTGATTGGGGACAGCTGACACTGATTAGTCGGCTCACGCTTCTCTTAATTAGCTTGCGTTTACCATGACAAAGGCAACACCCATTTTTTCTACTGTTTTTCCCTTTTTTCCCCGTGTGCTTTTTCCAGTGAAACTAAAATCAGCTGCAGACCTAGTGTGACGCGACACCTCCCACTCGAGCTTCCTGTACCTGGACAGCACTAGGGGCACTGCTCCTCAACAGGCAATAAAACTATGAGCCGTCTAACGTCTCTGCGCAGTACCACACAGTTGAGTCTTCCATTTCGGTCACCAGAGGTGTGGGCTGCTGGTTGCTGAGGTTGGACTGGGATACAGCTGCCTGAGGTGACGAGAACTTCGGCATCTCTGACGATGCCCTTTGGGTCAGGAACTACAGTGACTACTCTGCCAAGTCTAAACTGCCCTCGCAAGGCGTTCTGATCGCAGAGCCAAACAACATCACCAACAGACACATTTCTTTCTGCGGTATGCCACTTGGATCTTACGAACAGGTTTGGGCCCGCAAGCTGGCGCCATGCATTCCAGAACTCGTTAACCTGGATTTGGATCTATCTCGGAGCCGCTTGTAGGGGTAGTTCTGGAAGTCAAAGGACTTGATGTCACCATTGTGAGATGCTCGGCCAAGGAGGAGTGAGTTTGGTGTCACATATTGAATGCGGTCCTCCCTGCTCTGCACTCTCGCATCAATGGGCCGCTCATTTGCCAGGTTGGCTGCCATCTGGAGGGCTGTGAGGAACTCACTGAAGGTGAGGTTTGTCTGGTTGCTCAGACTTTGGAGGGCTCTCTTTGCGACCCTTACAGCAGCCTCTGCAGCTCCATTTCGATGCGGTGAATCAGCAGGGAGCACTTTCCATGTCCAGCTTGTTCCATTTTTCACAGCATATTCTTCTAGGTTTGACGTGTCTTGGCTACCCAGGAAACTGTACAGGTCTTCCAGCAGAGGTTTTGCACCGACAAAGTTGGTTCCAGGGTCTGACCAGACCTTGGTGGGGTGCCCTCTGATGGCAGTAAACCTTTGGTAGGCCATGAGGAAGCTCTCTGTGGACATGCTGTTAACAAGGTCAATGTGCAGGGCCCGGCTTGCCATGCAGCAGAAGACGACCCCCCACACTTTCATGGAGACTCTTCTTTTGACGTCATCTCTGACCAGGTAAGGTCCGAACAGGTCAACGGACATGAACTGGAATGGCGCAGCAGGTCTCGCTCTTTCTACTGGCAGGTCACCCATTACTTGTTGGCAGACTTGAGCTCTGGCCTTTTTGCAGTGGACGCACTGGTCGATGACTTGTTGAGCCAGCCTCCTGCCTTGCACGACCCAAGCCTTTTGCCGCATCCTAAGTAGAGTCCCAGCAACTCCTTCGTGGCCTTCTTGGTGACTTTGGCGTGCCAGCAGAGTCCCCAGCCAGGTGTTGAAGGGGATCAGTGGAACAGCCCGGCCATCTGCTTTGAAGTGCTGGATCCTGCCACCGCACAGCAACAGCCCCCTGGTTTCGTCCCTGTTCGCAACCAGACGGTTTGTTGTGGTGCTGGGAAAGGTGGCTCCTTCTTGTGCGGCGAGGCAGAGGTCTCGGAAGGCGTCTTCTCTTTCGGCCACTGTGACTGTACCAGCCGATGGGACTGCCTCCCACTTTGGTTTTCCCCGGGCTTGGCCATGGAGAAACTTTTTTGCTGCCCTCCAGACCAGTGCAAGAGACTTTACCAGTCTGGTCAGGCTGCTGAAACGCTGGATTGTCATCAGGTTTGTGACGGCAGTCCCAGCAGGAGGCCTGTGCAGGTCGGCAGGGCTAGAGGTTGGTTACAGCTTGGGTTCCTTTTTTGCTCCCGCTCGGGTCAGAGCCGCAACGAATGCCTTCTTCTGGATGCGCATGATATTTTCTCTGGCTTCCACAGCAACATCTTTTGCGGATTTCACGGGCCACTCACTCTCTGGGAGGCTTAAGAACTTGGGACCAAGCTGCCATTCTGTGCCTTCATCTAGCTCCTTTGGGCTTGCCCCTCTTGTGATGATGTCTGCGATGTTGAGGGGCCCAGGAATCCACCGCCAGTCATGGACACTTCGTCTTGGATTTCTCCAATTCTATTGGCAAAGAATGTTTGATAGCCGTAGCTCTCACGTTGGATGGCACACAGGACTGTTTGACTGTCGACCATGTGGTACCACTTTTCCACACGGATGCTACTGTGCTTCTGGAAGTGCTTCTTTAGGCGACCAGCATAGACGGCACCGCAGACTTCAGCCTTGACAGCGTCGCCCTTGAGGTCTAGAGGCGTCAACCTGGCTTTGGCTTCTACCAGTCGCAGAGTCACGTTGTGTGGCATTTCCCACCGTAGGTAGAGCACAGCACCGTAAGAACGCTCGCTGCCATCAGAGAAGGTGATTCCACAGGGGTTGGCACAGGTGTCCGGTGGTGTCAAAGCTCTGGTGAATTTCAGCTGGCTGAGCTCAGCATAGTCTTCAAGGAGGCAGATGGCATCTTCCCGAAGGCCCTCTGACAAAGGTGCATCCCATGTATCCTCAGATGGACTGTACTTGACTTTTGCCTCCTGGAAGGCTCTTCTTACCAGGATGGCTCCCTTCTGCTTGACCGGTGTCGCAAGGCCGAGGGGATCGTACAGCCCAGAGACTTGACTGAGGAGCTCTCGCCGGGTGAGTGGATTTGGTGCCTGGGCCCTGACTTCCTCTTTTGACAAGTTTACTCCCAGACGCATTTTCTTCTTCTTTTTGGAGAAGTTTACCACCACCATCAAGTGAAGCTTGTCGTGGCCTGGATCATACCCAAGGCCCAGGGCTTTGTTGTTCTCCTCTGAGAGTTGGTTTGGGAGGACCATCACTGCGGGTTCTTTTTTCTGGGGGTCACCTGGTTCTGACCTCCCACTTTGGCCTGAGTAGACCCATGGCTTCATGTAGAATCCACCAGCTTCCAGGATATGCTCAACATTCGCAGTAATTTTCTTGAGCTGGTTCAGGTCGTCATGCGAGGTCAATAGGTCATCGACATATGCGTCTTGCTCCAGCACTCTACGCTCCTCTGCAAGATGGTGGAACATGGGCAGACTGGCTGTCTCCCGCATGGCGACTTGTGCGATACAGCCTGCTGGTTTATCGCCAATGTTGACCCTTGTGATGGCATATTCTTGGATGTCCTCTTCCTCAGAGTCTCTCCACAGGAAGCGATGGAGGTGTACTTCTTGGTCCTCAAGCCATACGGAATTGTACATTTTTTTAATGTCCCCAAGTGCAGCGAAGACACCTTGCCAGAATCGGATGAGGACAGCACGAATGTCATTGAGGACGTCTGGACCTTTGAGGAGTAGGTCATTCAGGCTCTGACCCTTGCATTTCTGACTACTGTTCCAGACAAGACGGACTGGTGTAGTCACAGAGTGCGGGTTTGGAGCAATCAAGTGGCTGATGTACCACACAGGCCCAGTCCAGTTTGCCGACTCTTCTTTGGACAGTTTTACAGCAGCTCTCCGCTCGACCATCTCATGGACTTGAGCTTTGTAGGCCGCCTTCCATTTCGGCTCCTTTGCCAACTGCTTCTCTGTCCTCAAGAATGTTGCTTCAACGGCTCTCCTGTTGTTCGGCAATGTTGCTGGATCTTCCACCCAGGGGTATTTGGCATGCCAGTGTGGTTTCTCGCTGTGGCGATCACCAGTGGTGTAGGTCAGTCCACTCTTTATCAGCTCCAGTTCCCGCTCTTCGGAGATTGACATGTCCTTCCCTCCAGGCTGGCAATTTCCACATCTGCAACCGCCGCACCTGGGCTCGCACGCTGCTCCGATGCTGTCCCACTTCCACCAGCTCATGAAGTCTCGGCTGGCGGCAGACGTTGTGGCTTGGGCAAGTTGAGGTGGTTGCCCTGCGCCATGGGTGATTTCTCTGTACTCCACAGCAGCTGTGCGCATGGAGCGAGCAAAATGGGTTCTGGAGCCGTGGGCTGTGACCTTGACCTCTTCCAGGAGATCTGGATGAGAGCCACCAACTGTTTTCCCGAGGGGACCATCCCACAAGACAAGGTCCCCGATGGAACGCACCTTCTGGGGGACGAGTTGGCCCTCTTTGTGGCTGATGAGCAGCTTGATTTTGGTGGGACGGACCAGCTCATGGAGATGGATGTCGGGGAACAGTTTTTTCAGAGTCTTGGATGGCACATGGCGATTGACTTCTGCGATGCTGTCCAGCCCATGGCATACGAGCTGGTGGGCTCTCAGGGTTCCCTTTGAGGTTGTGACCCGGATCTTCAGGAGGTAGCGCTTGGTCTCCACGGTCACTTGCATCCCACCGACTCCATGGACTATGAGTGTCACGTCCTCGCTCCTCAAATTCAGCTCACCAGCAGCTTCATGAGTGATGTAGTTTGTGTCGGACGCCAAGTCTATCAAAGTCCCAATTTTTTGGCCAGCGTTTGCAGTGACTTCCAGGATCATCATTATGACGGGGAACTCTTCAAGGCCATTTTCTGCCAGCAGACTCCTCTCCGGCACGGCTGAGCTGAATGTCTTGGCGACAGAGTTGCAGAACACGTTTCGGCATCTCTGAGCAAGGTCGGGTGGCAGGCTTGTCAGGAATTCTTCCTGGGTCTCTGTGCCCTTTTTCCATGGACCTCGTGCTGCACTGGGCTTCGGCCGCCGTGGCCCATCGCCTTGGCTTCCAGCCTTGGGACAGAGGTAGAAGTGGTGGCCCGGGCCTGGAGTGCCCTTACACCCATCGTTCTTGCACAGGAAGTTGGTTTTGCACTCTGCATACTCGTCGTGGACCTCAAGACACCTCCCACATGCACCAATCCTCTCAACTGCTTCCTTCTTCTCAGGTACTTTGAGAGTTTTGAACTTTTTGCAATAGTACAGCTTCTTTCTGTGGCCCCTCTCTCCACAGACAACACAAGGTGCTTGGGTGCTGGAGGCGTTGGTGGTCTTTGTGCGTGCATGCTTTTGCGGGACTCTTGCCTCTCTCCTGCTGGGTTCATCGTCCTTCAGTTGGTCCAACTGCTCATAAATCCTCTCCTGACTTCTCAGGAACTTGAGGAGCATGTCGAACCTGTCTTCAGGGGAGGCGTCGTCGTCTTCTTCTGACACATAGACCAACCACTCTTTCTTTAGGCCCTCCGGTAGCTTACTTTCCAGGGACTTTGTGACGAGTGGGTTTTTCAGGGCGCCAGTGTTGCCCAGTGCACTGAGGTCACACAGGGCCTTTTCCACAATTTGGATTAAGTCCACAATCTTCCTGGGTTGGTGACTTCTCACTGGTGGCAGCACCTGTAGCTCCTCAATAATTTCCAGTGCAATTGCAGTCTTGTTCCCGAACCTGTTTTCGAGGACACAAAAGATCTCCTCTGCAGTCCCGTACGTTGACAAGCGGAGGTCTCTCGCTACCTTGTCCTCCAGGCTGCCCAACAGCTGGATCTTCTTGACCTCCTTGGAGCCGGTCGGTTCTCCTTGCCTTTGGAGAGCCTCCCATTCTTTCCTCCAGAGGTAGAAGGTGCGCTTGTTGCCGTCAAACTGTGGGAGTGCCGTTGGCTTCAGCTTGATGGCAGGTGACTGGTGTGGCGTTTCCCCTGGGGAACTGTTGTCCAGTTTTATCTCCAGTAGGCCAGCTTTCTCTGAGGTTAACTCAAGCAGTGAGCTTTCCACATTCCAGATGCGCTGCTGGAAGTCAGGTCGTTGCTCTTCTGGGACCCACCGCGTCCACTGGCGCATGTTGTCTTTCGCCATCTTCACCAGCCGCTCAAGGTTGCTGAGCATCAGTTCATAAACCTCCAGCTTCAGGTCGAATTTTCTACCTGTCAGTCGCTTACAGACCTTTTCGGCTGCCTCCAGTGCAAGAGCAAGTTCGGAGCAGCCAAAACTTTGCCACAGCACCTTTTGGACGACATCCTCCACTTCCTCCAGTTTCTGTTCGCAGTCCTCTGTTGTTTTCCTCACCTCTGTATCGATGACTGCTTTCACAGCAGTTTCGAGCTCCGCCTCCTCAGTGAAGATTTCCACCTCCTCATTTGCCTCCATCACCTTATCGGACTCAAGCGTTACCTTACTGAAGGCTTCCACCAGTTCTTCCGCCGACATTTTCTTGCATGACTTCAAGAGTGCGTTTGCTTGTCGGGTGAACCTCTGTTTGGCGGTCGTTCTCTCTCTTTTCAACTGTTGTAGAGACCTTGACTCGGCCATTTTGGGCTTTGGGAAGAACGTTGGGCTTGGCTTTTCAGCGGCAGGCGGGCTGGGCGTGGACTCAGCGGCAGGCGGGCTGGGCGTGGACTCAGCGGCAGGCGGGCTGGGCGTGGACTCAGCGGCAGGCGGGCTGGGCGTGGACTCAGCGGCAGGCGGGCTGGGCGTGGTTTTGGCGCGGCGCTTCAGTTTGGCTGGACTGGCTTTGGCGCGCCGGTGGGCCGGGCTGGCTTTGTCGTGGCGTTTTAGTCTGGCTGGATCTTCGTCCAGCTGGACGCCGGTTTTTTACTGTCAAGTTGTTCCGTTTTGTTTAGTTTGTCTGGATTATCCTCTGTGCATTTTTCCCCAACTTGAAATGGATGACACTGATGGAGCTGAAGGCACTGGAATTTACTCAAAGACTTGGGACAAGACAACTTTGTTCCGTTTTAGTTTCTCCTTTTTCTTTTCTTTTTATTTAGTTCAAGGTACAAGTCCAAGGAAATTGAAGACAGTTAGTACCAGGAAACAGAGCAGGAGTCTTTTGTCCATTGGTTAGCTAGCAGTAGTAGGTAAAAAACCTGAAGGGAGATATGGCAGAATGAGGAACATGACAAATTAATTAGGCAGTAATGTGCAATGGTTTGTGCAAAATGCAAATATGTAATGTGCAAAAAATGCTTAATATAAATATGCCATAAAAAATAAACATTTGTAATATAAGTTAGACATAAATATAAGCGTCTGCAGCATTCAAACAGTATTAAACACAAATGTCAAGCGTTAGTAACATCACGCCAACTTGGGCCTGGCCATTAACCTTACAAAGTTATAAGGGGTGAAACAAAAGAAGAAACTATTTACTTCCCCAGTGCGAAGACCAATGCTACCACATAATGCACTGTCACGAGACAAACAGTTTAAATTATGTCTCACTACAAACAACCAGTACTACCGCAATGTAAAACAAAAACCACAAGTGCTTACCGGCTGCCTCTCCAAATTTCAGTGTCATGCAAAGGATGTCCAAGATATCCAAGTCACACACAGCAAGCTTTTGTGTGTGACTCTCACCAGTGTTTTTCCCAACTGAGACACAAACCACCTAATTAAAACACCTGTGTGCCAATCAGCTTGATTGGGGACAGCTGACACTGATTAGTCGGCTCACGCTTCTCTTAATTAGCTTGCGTTTACCATGACAAAGGCAACACCCATTTTTTCTACTGTTTTTCCCTTTTTTCCCCGTGTGCTTTTTCCAGTGAAACTAAAATCAGCTGCAGACCTAGTGTGACGCGACAGGTACACTCAAAGATTTGTCTTCTATTAAACTTCATATTATCTTCAGCTGAACTTTGGATGGAGGGCTTTATATTTACAGTGTTGTGTGATTCAGAGAGAATATCTTAAGACATTAATCAGTTCTTAAAGTATAATTTTAAGGGACTTTTACTTTACTTTAATATCTGTTTGTACTACTTGATACTTTTATTTATTATTTATTTAACGGCTATAGATCAATTTTACATGAAATAATATACAATTTCTTTTCCACTGACAATTCTGCACAAATAAATAAATACATAAAATAAAGCAACAAATGGTCAAAATTGTATTGCAGTTTCTTCAAAAAGTCACAGCACTCATTAATAATCATCATCACTGCTGCTTGTCCACAGAGGAGGAGGCTCGGTTCATTAAGAAGCTGTCTAACGTGGAGGGAGCTGAGATGGACAGCGTGAAGCTGATATGCCACGTTTCCAAACCCAGCGCCGACGTCCGCTGGTTCAAAGGAGACGAGGAGCTGCCCGATGGCAGACGCTACGACCAGATCGTAGACGGGAAGAGGAGGATCCTCCTCATCCAGAACCTGAAGACGGACGATGCTGGAGAGTACACCTGCAGGCTGAGTCCCGACATCACCACCTCTGGAAACCTGAAGATTAATGGTACCAAAGATTTACTAAACAAAAAGCATGATTGATGTTGAACATCACTGAATGTGCCACTGGTGGAAAGTAACCAAGTACTGTTTACATATTGCTAAAGAAATAGATTTAACAGTGTCATACTTCATACTAATATGAAATGCAGTATGCAGAATGGAGCACACACTGCATACTGCATTTGCTAGTTTTATGAAGTAGGCTGATCTCAACACAGTGATTGTCACTAAGTGGAGGTTTTACTGTTTTACTGTAACAGCTCCTGTCAGGTTTACAGGGTCAGGATGAAATGTATATATCAGATTTAGAAAGTCACTTAGTCCTTCCCTGGATGTTTGCTGTCAGGTTCAACAGTCAGTCGGGAAGAGGATTTTATCTCGGTTGAACATTGATCCCTGTGTCTCTCCCTAACTGTTTTCTAAGGTCCCTTTAGTCTAGTAAAGTGATCTCTAAGCTCTAACAAGAGATTCAGCCCATCCTCACATCTAGCAGCCATAGTACTTATGACCTGAGGAAGTGACACAGTTCAGATGATGTCAATATAAAGTCACAGTTTGCTTTATTAGAGTTATTGGAAAGCAGGTTGGGTGCATAGCTAGCTAGTCTGATCCCAGAATGTGGACTTTGCTGCAGGAGACGACTGTTCAAGTGTGGTCTGTCTTCTCAGCTGAAATTGGCCTGCTCTTGTTTTCATTGAAGCTGCATGAACTTTCTGATTTGGTGAATTGATTGTATTCATTATCCTCAGTTTGAGGTACTAGTACTTTACTGTAGTACAGTTAGTGGTACTAGTAATGTACTGTAGTACAGTTAGAGGTACTAGTACTTTACTCTAGTACAGTTAGAGGTACTAGTACTTTACTGTTGTACTAGTACTTTACTGCAGTACAGTTAGAGGTACTAGTACTTTACTGTAGTACAGTTAGAGGTACTAGTACTTTACTGTAGTACAGTTAGAGGTACTAGTACCCTACCTTAGTACTAGAACTATACTGTAGTACTTTACTGTAGTACTTGTACTTTACTGTAGTACAGTTAGAGGTACTAGTACTCTACTGTAGTACAGTTAATGGTACTAATACTTTACTGTAGTACAGTTAGAGGTACTAGTACTTTACTGTTGTACTAGTACTTTACTGTAGTACAGTTAGAGGTATTAGTACTTTACTGTAGTACTGTAAGAGGTACTAGTACTCTACTGTAGTACTAGCACTTTACTGTAGTACAGTTAGAGGTACTCGTACTTTACTGTTGTACTAGTACTTTACTGTAGTACTAGTATTTGACTGTAATACAGTTAGAGGTACTACTACTTTACTGTAGTACAGTTTGAGGTACTACTACTTTACTGTAGTACAGTTAGAGGTATTAGTACTTTACTGTAGTACTGTAAGAGGTACTAGTACTCTGCTGTAGTACAGCACTTCTTCCGGTGGCGCGGCCCTGCTGTGACTCGGGCATGTGAGACGCACGGCGTTTTTGTCTATTTGTTTGTACGTCCAGTGTTTGCCTGTAGTGATTAATCATGGGGGAAAAGAAGATCGCGGCACTATTAATACTACTGTTGGTGTTCGCGACCGCCAATGGATTACAACACAACGATGGCAGCGGCGCCGCACTCTTCAGGGGGCTCGATCAGCTGGCGGGGATCCAATGCAGGGAATGGCTGCTGTCCTTGCGGGGAAACTATACACCTGCCCCGGGCCTGCTAGACAAAGTTCCAGTGGAGCTGTTACGACGGAGGTCGCGGAAACGGGGTAAGAGAGGCGGAATCCAACACCGGCTTCGCCAGAGACGCACCAAGCCACCGCTACCCTCTATTCTGTTCAGCAACGTACGCTCACTCAGGAACAAGATAGAAGAATTAAGGATCAACACCAAAGTTTGTCACGAGTACCGGGAGTCCTGCCTCTTGATCTTCTCTGAGACCTGGCTGCCGAGTGACGTTCCCGACCAGCTAATAGAGGTACCAGGCTTCCTAAATGTTCGCAAAGACAGGAATTGTAACTCCGGGAAAACGAGGGGAGGTGGGATCTGCGCATATATCAATGACTCTTGGTGCCGAAACTACGCCGTAAAGGACTCGCTCTGCTCTCCCGATCTTGAACTATTGTGTCTGAGTTTAAGACCCTTTTACCTACCCAGGGAGTACGGAAACATTTTTATCTGCATTGTGTATATTCCACCTAGTGCCAACGCGGCCAAAGCAGCCTCGCGCATAGCCGACTGTGTCCATTCACAGCTTGAAATGAAGCCCGACGCACCTATGTTCATATTGGGTGATTTTAACCATTGCAAAATGGAATATGCCCTCCCTGGATTTCACCAATACGTTAGTGCAGGCACACGTAAGAATAACATTCTGGACAAATGCTATGGCAACATCAAAGACGCATATGCGTCAAAAATCAGACCTCCACTGGCGAACTCCGATCACAACACAGTCCGGCTGATTCCAACGTATAAATCTACCCTTAAACGCAATAAACCCACTATAAAGACTGTCACTGTCTGGCCGGAGGGTAGCAAAGAGGAGTTAAGTGGTTGTCTCTTTGCCACAGACTGGTCCGTTTTCTATCAGGACAACGATGATATAGACATTATAGCCGAGGCCATCACTGGATATATTGGTTTCTGTGTTGATACCGTGACTATACAGAGAACGATTAAATCATACCCGAATAACAAGGACTATATCACGCCTGAAATTAAACAGTGTTTACGACGGAAGCAACAGGCATTCAGGAGCAATAATGCTATTGAACTTAAACTAGCGCAAAAGGAGCTACGAGTGATGCTGAGGAACGCACGAGAGCAGCACAGCTTGCGCGTTAGGGAAGCCTTCTCCAACAAGAACTGTAAACAGCTCTGGGATTCAATGAAAGACATTTTGAATTTTAAGAAAGGGGAAGCTCTGCATGTTTTAAATGAGACGGAGACAGCAAATGAACTGAATGATTTTTATCTGCGATTTGATTGTGATGCTAATGAGGTTTTGGAGGAGTGTAACAGTGTGTTGAGATCAGTAACATGTGATGAACAGAGGAGGATTGTAATCAATCCTGAGGAGGTCGCCAGGGTTTTTAGGGGGCTACATATAAGAAAGGCCAGTGGGCCAGATGGCATACCTGCCTCCCTTCTTAAATCTTTTTCCCAGGAATTAACTCCAGCTTGGAGCCCTCTCTTTCAACTTTCCATTGACACCTGCACAATTCCAAAAAGCTGGAAGAAAGCTATTATTATTCCAGTCCCTAAAAAACCTTGCCCAAAGGATAACAATGACTTTAGACCTGTGGCCCTGACTTCAGTAATAATGAAAGTTTTTGAGCGTATAATGGTGGGCATCTTAAAACATGAGGTAAAACATCTTCTAGACCCTTACCAATTTGCCTATCAGAACAACAGGGGTACTGATGATGCTCTCAATACAACAACTCATCTGGTACTTAAACACACTGAAAACCCCAAGGCTTATGCCAGACTACTGTTCATGGATTTTAGCTCAGCTTTTAATACGATTCTCCCCCAGATACTTTTAAAAAAGCTCAAACGAATGGAGGTGAACCCCTTCATTATTAAGTGGTACTTTGCTTTCCTCACTGGAAGGCAGCAACAGGTGAGGGTCAACTCTACTCTCTCTAGCATAAAGGATATTAATATGGGAGCCCCACAGGGGTGTGTAAGTTCTCCAATTCTTTTCACGCTATATACTAATAGCTGTAGAAGTGAGCGCAGTGAGCATTATGTTATTAAGTTTTCTGATGATACGGCTCTTTTGAGCCTTCTGTATGCTAATTCAGACACAACTGTGTATCATACAGAGGTACAGCGCATAGTGTCATGGTGTGATGGTCACAACCTTATTCTAAATGCGAAAAAGACAAAAGAGATGATCTTTGATCCCAGGGGCGTGGGTGATCATAAGTCGGTGTCCATCAAAGGACAGGTTGTGGAGCAAGTTACCCATTTTAAATATTTGGGTATTACTTTGGATTGTAAACTACAGTGGAGTTCTCATGTGGAGTATGTATGTTCAAGGATCTGTCAGCGGCTACATTTTCTGCATAGACTAAGGGTTCATGGTGTGGATAAGTATATTATGTTGTTGTTTTATAGAGCTACTATTGAGTCCATAATACGCTATGGCATCACAACATGGTTCTACAACCTGACCGTAAAAAACAAAGCTCAACTCCAGAACCTTGTTAAGAGGGCAGGGAAAATAATGGGGACTCAGCCCCCATCCTCCTTAAAGGAGATTTTTGAGGATACAGTTAGGAAGTTAGGTCTTAAGATAGCCACAGACCCAACCCATGTCCTAAATATGGAGTATGAGCTGTTGCCTCTGGGCAAAAGATACCGACTCCCATTCTGTAGGCTAAACAGATTCAAGTTCTCCCTAGTACCATTATCAATCAAGCTACTCAATGATGGAATAGTGCAATAACTGGATGGGCAATAGTGCAATAACTGGTGGGACAATGGTGCAATAATGGGTGGGGCAATAGTGCAATAACTAGTGGCAGTGCAATCATCCCTATGGACTTATCTTCTTTTTTTATACTATGTATTATCTGATGAGCTGTGTGTGTGTGTGTGTGTGTGTGGGGGGGGGGGGGGGGTTGCATGTATGCACTGTAGCGCTGAGACTATGTTTGTTTTATAATGGTTTTTGTGTCTCATGTCTTATGTATGTCTATGTAAAACTCTTTGTTGTATGTATCGCTGATGCTTCTTGTGTACCCAAGACAAATTTCTCTCGTGAGAGAGACAATTAAACACTTACTTACTTACTTACTTACTAGCACTTTACTGTAGTACAGTTAGAGGTACTCGTACTTTACTGTTGTACTAGTACTTTACTGTAGTACTAGTATTTGACTGTAGTACAGTTTGAGGTACTACTACTTTACTGTAGTACAGTTAGAGGTACTAGTACTTTACTGTAGTACAGTTAGAGGTACTAGTACTTTACCTTAGTACTAGAACTATACTGTAGTACTTTACTGTAGTACTAGTACTCTACTGTAGTACTAGTACTTTACTGTAGTACAGTTAGAGGTACTAGTACTCTACTGTAGTACTAGTACTTTACTGTAATACAGTTAGAGGTACTAGTACTCTACTGTAGTACTAGTACTTTGCTATGGAACTGTTATAGGTACTTGTACTTTACTGCAGTACAGTTTGAGGTACTAGTACTTTACTGTAGTACAGTCAGAGGTACTAGTACTTTACTGTACTACAGTCAGAGGTACTAGTACTTTACCTTAGTACTAGAACTATACTGTAGTACTTTACTGTAGTACTTGTACTTTACTGTAGTACAGTTAGAGGTACTAGTACTTTACTGTTGTACTAGTACTTTACTGTAGTACTAGTACTCTACTGTAGTACTAGTACTTTACTGTAGTACAGTTAGAGGTACTAGTACTCTACTGTAGTACTAGTACTTTGCTATGGAACTGTTATAGGTACTTGTACTTTACTCCAGTACAGTTTGAGGTACTAGTACTTTACTGCAGTACAGTTAGAGGTACTAGTACTTTACTGTACTACAGTCAGAGGTACTAGTACTTGTGATATTGATATATTGTTCTTCTTCCACCACTGGGGGGCGCTGTGGAGGCTCTGAACTGAAACCTTTAATATAGCATAAACCTCATATTTATAGATCTTAAAAACGAGTTAGAAAGTGCTTTCCAACCCCTCCCCTAAACTCTACTCCCTCCTTACTGCCTCCTGTGCTTCAGAACTGGCTGCTGAGTTCATCTCCAAGCCTCACAACCAGGAAGTGGCGGAGGGCGAGAAGGCGGAGTTCACCTGCTCCGTCTCCAAGGAGAGCTACCAGGTCAGATGGATGAAAGATGAAAAGGAGCTGGAGGACGGAGACAAGTACCAGATGATCAGTGATGGAAAGAGACGGACGCTGGTCATCAAGGACTGTGATCCTAAAGATGAGGGAGGATACGTGGTGATGATTGGACCCAACAGAGCCAGTGTCAACCTCACTGTTGGTAAGAGGAGCAGCTGGTTGATAAGCTTACAAACCCCCCTAAACAGATAGCTCCAGAACTCCTTTCCACAGAAAAATGCAATGAATTTGCTTTTTCAGTGAAAAAATCCAGTCCACTCTACTGTAGTACTAGTACTTACCTGTAATACAGTTAGAGGTACTAGTACTTTACTGTTGTACTAGTACTTTACTGCAGTACAGTTTGAGGTACTACTACTTTACTGTAGTACATTTAGAGGTACTAGTACTTTACTGTAGTACCAGTACTCTACTGTAGTACTAGTATTTTACTGTAATACAGTTAGAGGTACTAGTGCTTTACTGTTGTACTAGTACTTTACTGCAGTACAGTTTGAGGTACTACTACTTTACTGTAATACAGTTAGAGGTACTAGTACTTTACTGTTGTACTAGTACTTTACTGTAGTACAGTTAGCGGTACTAGTACTTTACTGCAGTACAGTTAGAGGTACTAGTACTTTATTGTAGTACAGTTTATGGTACGAATACTTTACTGTAGTACTGTTAAAGGTACTAGTACTTTACTCTAGTACAGTTAGAGGTACTAGTACTTTACTGTTGTACTGTAAGAGGTACTAGTACTCTACTATAGTACTAGCACTTTACTGTAGTACAGTTAGAGGTACTAGTACTTTACCTTAGTACTAGAACTATACTGTAGTACTTTACTGTAGTACTTGTACTTTACTGTAGTACAGTTAGAGGTACTAGTACTTTACTGTTGTACTAGTACTTTACTGTAGTACTAGTACTCTACTGTAGTACTAGTACTCTACTGTAGTACTAGTACTTTACTGTAGTACAGTTAGAGGTACTAGTACTCTACTGTAGTACTAGTACTTTACTGTAATACAGTTAGAGGTACTAGTATTCTACTGTAGTACTAGTACTTTGCTATGGAACTGTTATAGGTACTTGTACTTTACTCCAGTACAGTTTGAGGTACTAGTACTTTACTGTACTACAGTCAGAGGTACTAGTATTTGTGATATTGATATATTGTTCTTCTTCCACCACTGGGGGGCGCTGTGGAGGCTCTGAACTGAAACCTTTAATATAGCATAAACCTCATATTTATAGATCTTAAAAACGAGTTAGAAAGTGCTTTCCAACCCCTCCCCTAAACTCTACTCCCTCCTGCTGCCTCCTGTGCTTCAGAACTGGCTGCTGAGTTCATCTCCAAGCCTCACAACCAGGAAGTGGCGGAGGGCGAGAAGGCGGAGTTCACCTGCTCCGTCTCCAAGGAGAGCTACCAGGTCAGATGGATGAAAGATGAAGAGGAGCTGGAGGACGGAGACAAGTACCAGATGATCAGTGACGGGAAGAGACGAACGCTGGTCATCAAGGACTGTGATCCTAAAGATGAGGGAGGATACGTGGTGATGATTGGACCCAACAGAGCCAGTGTCAACCTCACTGTTGGTAAGAGGAGCAGCTGGTTGATAAGCTTACAAACCCCCCTAAACAGATAGCTCCAGAACTCCTTTCCACAGAAAAATGCAATGAATTTGCTTTTTCAGTGAAAAAATCCAGTCCACTCTACTGTAGTACTAGTACTTACCTGTAATACAGTTAGAGGTACTAGTGCTTTACTGTTGTACTAGTACTTTACTGTAGTACAGTTAGCGGCACTAGTACTTTACTGCAGTACAGTTAGCGGCACTAGTACTTTACTGCAGTACAGTTAGAGGTACTAGTACTTTATTGTAGTACAGTTAATGGTACTAATACTTTACTGTAGTACTGTTAAAGGTACTAGTACTTTACTCTAGTACAGTTAGAGGTACTAGTACTTTACTGTTGTACTGTAAGAGGTACTAGTACTCTACTATAGTACTAGCACTTTACTGTAGCACAGTTAGAGGTACTAGTACTTTACTGTTGTACTAGTACTTTACTGTAGTACTAGTATTTTATTGTAGTACCAGTACTCTACTGTAGTACTAGTATTTTACTGTAATACAGTTAGAGGTACTAGTACTTTACTGCAGTACAGTTTGAGGTACTACTACTTTACTGTAGTACAGTTAGAGGTACTAGTACTTTACTGTAGTACAGTTAGAGGTACTAGTACTTTACTGCAGTACAGTTTGAGGTACTACTACTTTACTGTAGTACAGTTAGAGGTACTAGTACTTTACTGTAGTACAGTTAGAGGTACTAGTACTTTACCTTAGTACTAGAACTATACTGTAGTACGTTACTGTAGTACTTGTACTTTACTGTAGTACAATTAGAGGTACTAGTACCTTACTGTTGTACTAGTACTTTACTGTAGTACTAGTACTCTACTGTAGTACTAGTACTTTACTGTAATACAGTTAGAGGTACTAGTACTCTACTGTAGTACTAGTAGTTTGGTATGGAACTGTTATAGGTACTTGTACTTTACTGCAGTACAGTTTGAGGTACTAGTACTTTACTGTACTACAGTCAGAGGTACTAGTACTTGTGATATTGATATATTGTTCTTCTTCCACCACTGGGGGGCGCTGTGGAGGCTCTGATCTGAAACCTCTAATATAGCATAAACCTCATATTTATAGATCTTAAAAACGAGTTAGAAAGTGCTTTCCAACCCCTCCCCTAAACTCTACTCCCTCCTGCTGCCTCCTGTGCTTCAGAACTGGCTGCTGAGTTCATCTCCAAGCCTCACAACCAGGAAGTGGCGGAGGGCGAGAAGGCGGAGTTCACCTGCTCCGTCTCCAAGGAGAGCTACCAGGTCAGATGGATGAAAGATGAAAAGGAGCTGGAGGACGGAGACAAGTACCAGATGATCAGTGATGGAAAGAGACGGACGCTGGTCATCAAGGACTGTGATCCTAAAGATGAGGGAGGATACGTGGTGATGATTGGACCCAACAGAGCCAGTGTCAACCTCACTGTTGGTAAGAGAAGCAGCTGATGAACCTTAACAACATGTAGTCAGTGTGAGTGGAGAACATCTGTACCAATCAAACCTGCCAAGAAAAGGAAAAATAAGATGACATCGCTCACAATCTCAGACTTATTACCTCAAAATTAAAACTTACCATCTTTCTTTTTTTTGTTTAATTTGAAGTAGCTTTTCAATCCATCATTATTTCATTTTAATTCAACTATGTTTAATCTTTCTTGTGTGTCTATCTACAGTTTCATCTGTTGGTATGACTTTAGCTGCTTTGGGAATACAGCGGTTTGTAGAAACTGACTACAGATGTGTGTCAGAAGTTCTGCAAAAATTCAATACAGCAGAACCTGTTATATGATGTTTAGCTTGTTTTAGCTTGTTTTTAATTAGATTTAATTTATTTTCTAATCCTGAGACCTGAGTACTATATCTCGCTCACATGTCTGACCTGATGACTGACAAATAAAGCATCTTGAATCTTGAATAATGTTTTTAACTGTAGACATGTTAATACCATCACAGTCTATGGATTTCATACTCTTGAGTATTTTTAGTAGATTTTTCTTCTTTTGTTGTCAATCCCCTTTATAAATACCAACCAACCAGGATTCATACTAACGAATGAAATGAAATGAAACTGATCTGCAGCTGAAGCCATATCAGTAGTGGCTGTATTGTTTTCTGTCAGGAAATGGTTGGGGTATCCTGCCTTCTTTTGCAGCCGTTTACTTTACCTTAGTCAGCCACAGTTTCTCAGCAACTACTTTTTTTTTTGCTAGAGGAGTTATTTTGATAAAGATCAGCTGTTATAGATATAAATATGTCAAGCTACATTTACATCTTCCACATACTTTGTTACAGTCTTGTTAAAAGGAATAGAGATGTGTTTCTTAGCTACTTGATTTGACTGTGTTGGTGTTTTTGATGAACACTTGTACTGCTGAGTAATAATACACGTGTTACTTCTTTGTCAGTGACATTAGTAAATATTTTTTGAATGAGTGTAGCACTAGCACTGTGTGTTATTTTAGTTGGTATTGTAATTGAGACTATTGATACTGTACTCTGAGCTAATTAACTATGTGGTTGTATTGTGTTCTTGTAGGTTATCAATATTAAAATCCCCACGAATCCTATTTTCTTATTTATACTGTCTCTTGTAGTTTTTCATTACAAGATCCAGGTTTTCTGTACACACAGCTTAGTAAAATACTTTTAGATTTCTCCATCTTTATTTCTACTGTGTTGTTTTCCATATTATCCATAACTGACATATTATTGACAGATTTACATTCATTATTTTCATTGATGTGTCGTCCAACTCCCCCACCTTTTTTAATCTTGCTTATAAAACAATGTTGTTTTCCTCAATCATGACCACGTCTGTCTGTTTTTCACTAAGCCAAGACTCAGATATTGCAATTACTGTGAATTTCTTGTTCAGTTTTGTTAAATTGTTTGATCTTTGAGAAGTTTGAACTGAGGTCATGGACAGATTTATAATAACACCCACTTTACTACTGATGCTGCAACAATCTGCCTATCAACCTCACACTCCATTGTACCGTCACTAGTGAATAAGACCAAGCAGTACCTCTCTCCCAACCCTGAGGGGGCAGTCCACCTTTTCCAGCAGAGCACCATGACTTCAGATTTGAAGGTGCTGACTCTCCTCCAGACTGCTTTGCATTCGGGTGCAAACCATCCCAGAGAGTGTTGGAGGTCTTCACATGTAGAGTCCAACAGAACAACATCAACCACAAAAAGTGGAGAAACAATTCTGAGCTCCCTAAGACACTCACCTCTTCTTGGCTGAGCCTTGAGACGGCCCTGGTGCCCCATATTCCCACAGCACCATCCACAAGGTGCCCTGAGGGACATGGTCAAACACCTTCTTCAAGTCCACAAAGCAAATGTAGACCGGATGTGTGAACTCCCATGAGCCATCAAGTACCCCTGCTAGAGTGAAGAGCTGGACCACTGTTCCAGGGCATGGAGGGAATCCACATAAGCTTTTCTTGGGAGGTTGAGTAATGTGATCCCTCAATAGTTGGAGAACACCCTCATTCCCCTTTTGAAAAATGGGGACCATCATCCCCTTCTGCTAGTCCACAGGCACTATCCCCAATCTCCATGCTACAATGAAGAGGTGTGACAGCCGTGACAGCCCAAGCAAGAAGCGAGAGTACAGCAGAAGACATCAACGACATGGCAGAGATTGAGGTTACTATTGAATGTGAAGACTTGCTCCTTCTTCACTACTACTGGTCTCTTCTGGGGATAGATGTGCTCTGTGCGGGACTGGTTCAGGTCCTACTTGGAAGAGCGGAGTTATTTTGTGACCATTGGAAGTTATGAATCTGATCGAGTGGCTATGACATGTGGAGTTCCTCAGGGGTCAGTTCTTGGACCCCTACTGTTCAGTCTATATATGCTGCCCTTGGGTCAAATTCTGCAGAACTCTAATGTAGACTATCACAGTTATGCAGATGACACACAGATATACCTAGCACTGTCCCCAGATGACTACAGTCCAATACAGTCATTGTGTCACTGTTTAGAGCAAGTCACTAATTGGATGAACCAAAATTTCCTTCAATTAAATCAGGACAAAACTGAGGTCATTGTTTTTGGCAATAAAGAGAAGAGGATTGCTGTCAGTAAACATCTGGAGTCACTCTCTCTAAACACTACGGACCAAGTCCGAAACCTTGGCGTGCTGATAGACTCAGATCTGACTTTCAGCAGTCACATCAAATCAATCACCAAAACAGCCTTCTATCAGCTTAAGAACATATCCAGAGTGAAGGGTTTTATGTCTCAAACAGACCAGGAGAAGTTGATTCATGCTTTCATCTCAAGTAGACTCGACTACTGTAACGGTCTTCTGACTGGACTCTCACAAAAAAGCATTAAACAGCTGCAGCTCATTCAGAACGCTGCAGCTCGAGTTTTAACCAGAACAAAGAGATCAGAGCACATTACTCCAGTTCTAAAGTCTTTACACTGGCTCCCAGTCAGCTATAGAATAGATTTTAAAGTTCTGCTACTGGTCTACAAATCACTGAATGGTTTAGGTCCAGAATACATGAATGACATGTTAGTAGAATATAAACCCAGTAGAGCTCTGAGATCTACTGACTCAGGTCAGATAGTTGAGCCCAGAGTTCAAACTAAACATGGTGAAGCAGCTTTTAGCTGTTATGCTGCACACAACTGGAACAAACTACCAGCAGAACTGAAATCAGCCCCAACAGTGAACACTTTTAAATCCAGGTTAAAAACATTTCTCTTCTCCTGTGCTTACGATTGAGCTCTTCTAAAGCACTTTACATTTTAATCTTTCATTTGCACTCTCGGTCCTTTTAATGATTTTAAAGCTAATTTATTATTTTATGCTGCAATCATTTTATTTATGTCTTTCTATTTTTCTGTACTTTGTTTTTATTATGGGGGGGGTGGGGGGTGGGGGGGGGGGGTTTAATTGTATGTTTTAAGTTTCTCAAATTACATGTTTTTCTGTTTTATGTAAAGCACATTGAATTGCCATTGTGTATGAAATGCGCTATATAAATAAAACTGCCTTGCCTTGTGCGACCACGCGGTATTTCAGTGATCGTGTGAGATTTCAACGATGTTTACAGCTTTAGCAGTAGCAGCAGAGTAAAAGCCATCAGGTAAGTGTTATTTTAATTAACTCCTGGTGTACTTACAAACTTTCCAATGCATCGACTTATGAGTAAAGGCCCTATTTGTACTATAGACGTTTGATAACAATCCAAGTATTATTAGTGGGAGATACACTCTTGGTCCCGTTAGCTCATAGCTCAGTGGGTAGAGCACCCGCCCCATGTATAGAGGCTACAGTCCTCGCTGCAGGCGACACCGGTTTGAATCGGGTGCTCTACCCGCTGAGCTATGCTCAACCACAAAAAAAAAAAAATATATATATATATATAATTTTTTTAAAAAGGGGGGCAAAGGGGAGGTTTAGATAAACGTAATGGTGCATATGATGCTAGGAACCATCAGTTTAAGGTCAGCTGTTCGCCCCCCGTTGAAAACAGTCGGGGCTTAGACGTGCTTCCCCTTCCTGACTCACCTGATGGTTTGCCAGAATTACTTTGAGGCCGACTGAAAGTCCTTCTCTGACATTGTTTTATAGTGTTAATTGATTTCCAGGCATAAACAAGCATCATTCACTGCCATGTTAGTACGAGTATTAAGGCAAGGCAAGGCAAGGCAAGGCAGTTTTATTTATATAGCGCATTTCATACACAATGGCAACTCAATGTGCTTTACATGACATTAACACACAAAAATGTCCCTTTCTAAATTTGAACAGATAAAACTGTGATTAACTATGGTCAGTTATTTAATAAATCATGATTGAATATTATAACTGATTGACAGCCTTAATTCTGATATATTAGTTAGGTTAGTTTAGTTATTCTGTGTTATTTAGCTTTTAATTGTATTTGTTTCTTTTACATACCTCATTTTTATATTTTGAATTATGCCAACTGGCTCCTGTAACATTTTAATTTCCCATTGAAATGAATAAAGCATCCAGATGTTTCCTCAAGCAAACAAAACAACTCCAGGAAGCAGTGGCGGCTAAGTTATTTTCAAAAATTAAACATAAAACAGATGATTTTAATACCCTCTCTAATCAAGAGAAAAAACAGCATTACAATTACATAATACTATAATATTATTACATATTGACAACATATATATATATATATATATATATACACAACTTAAAAGACACAAGAACGTCTCTGGTCCTCTGTGTGTCTGTTCCTCTGCATGTCTTCTCCCAATATTCTCCGTTTCTTTGTGGGTGGCTCCTGAACAGGTCCCCTGTACTCCTCATCCTCAGTCAGATTAGGAACAGCCTCCCTGATCCAATACATAAGTTTTATGAGTCAGTTGTGAAAACTAGTTAGGGATATATTAACCAAACCCAAGGTTGTTATAATTATTTTATCTAAACTTCACAGATAAATTAATAATTTGAATAAGATGACATAAGCATTTAAGGCTACACATAATTTATGCAGAGAATTAACAATTAGGCTAGGCTACCTAATAATGCATTTAACATACCTGATAGCCTGCATGCGGTTAATGAATGCCTGGGTGATTCCTGCGATGTAGACAGCATCGATGTTTCAGTTTCAGTTCCAGTTCCAGCTCCTTAATGAGAGGTTTTTCCTCCGTCGTCCGTCTTGTAAAAGGGTAGATTAATAATGGTTTAACCGAATTTGGTGGAAGCTGCTCTTGAACTCCGGTTGTCACCGCCATCGTCGTCGCACGTATTTTTTTCCCCGCCGTAGCGTAGGACAGAGTCTGGGAGTCGCAATACGAAAAAAAACTATCGCTGGCTCCTCGTGTAGCTTTAGCAATCCTAAACCTTCACGCATTTTACGTAGCAGTTGGGGCTTAAATTTCCAGCGACCCACCGGCGTTAAATTTGGCGACGTTGATAGGCCAATTATTCATAATTTCTCCCTAGCAACCATAACCGGATTGGCTGTTTAGCTGCAGGTCAGGGGCGCTTTGCTGAGTGCCCCATGAGAGAATGATACACTGTCTGTCAGTGGAAATTCACTGTTTAATGAGTGTCAGTTGGTGGAAATGTTGTTTAAATTATTTAAATTGCATGTAGGCACACACACTATTAAGTAAAACTGGCATTGATTATTTTTTTTTAAATGTAAAAGATATTTTTTCCCCTAAACAGCTGGTGGGGCGGAGCCCCAGCGCCCCCTATGGGCCAGCCGCCACTGCCAGGAAGTGACATTGTTTAAATTGTTTGGTTAATCAGTTGTTTTAAGTTTTCAACACAATTTCAAAGTATTTGTCTGAGAACAAATGAAGACAGCCTTATTACTGTATATCATTTAATTAATCATTGTATTTGTACTTTTCAAGCAAAGATCACAAAGTGCAGAAAGAGGCATCACTAAAAAACAATTACACATTTAAAAGAGCAGTATTGAAGACACTTTCTTATAAAACCACCAACTAGGTACCAGTAGAGTAAAAGCAAAGATAAGGTCCTGATAAAGTTCATTCTGTTGTGCTCATAAGTGGTGATACAAAAGAATATCTCCTGTTGGTCATTCAAGTTCCCTTTAACATCATTGTTTGGTTGCTGCAGGAGTCAGGCTGGGTCATATTGTTCTCATCATATGAGACAATACGACTCATTTCAGCTGACACTAAAATTAATTGGCAGAGGTTTACACACATAAAATTTTAATTAATTTCTGATTGGCTGGCAGGTGTCTGTTTAAATCACATGTGTACACCTCAAATGTAGCTCTGACCAACAGTGTAAGCACTACTTTGTTAAATTACAGGTTACCATAGCAACAAGCTAACTATGGCTTAAAGTTAAACTACAGTTTGGATTGAACCTTCTCTCAGTCCAGAGGTAATAATAAGTCTCCTGAGTTCCTTGAATGCAGCTTTTACCCAGATGAACTGAACCTCTGCAGTTAATTTAAAGAGAAACACCTGAAATTTCATCAATACCACTTCATCCTTATCCATATCAAGATAATCCCCAAAGACAGAGTCAGGAAGATACGATAAACAAACCACAGAAACCAATCCATCCAGTCGTCCTGCTGGTACTTGTGATGTGAGGAATCCCTGAAAACACAGAAACACAGTCAACACTTTGAGTTCATGTTTCTTTCCAACAAACACAAATAACTAAACATGGCAGGCTGTTCCACAGAAGAGGGAGAAACAAGCCTGACTTCAGCTTTAACCTGACTCTAACATTAACTGTACTACGAAGCAGGATTTGAGGTTTTAAATTATGGTGGTTTCTGTGGAATAAGACTCCTGCTGTCCACATAGACAGCAACAGACTCCCTGTATCCTTAAAATACAGACATGAACAATAACAGGATACAACCAAAAAGTAAAAATAGAATAAAATGTTATTGCTCATTTCTGTTTATAATATTTACATTTTCCCGATGAAGTCGTCTCCAAAGTCGATCATTCGTCTCAGAGCGCTGAGGATCAGAGAGTCCACATCATCGACGATGTCGTTTTCTTCCTTGTAGTTCTTCACAGGAAAGATGACGTTTATCGGGATATCGACTACTGCGCTGAAATCCTTCATCTACACATTAAAGAAACAACATTAATGAATGTGAAGTTTTTCTGTGCTGGAACTATTTTGAGTGCAAAGCTTCAGGTTACATTTCTGTACTGTGAGGATCTGCTCCTCAGTCCTTCTTCTCCAGTCCCCCAGAGACCTTCAACCTTTTCTTTCTGTTATGTGAAGACTGGACTGTGTTGGAGAAGGCTGGGTTTAGTTCTCTTTAAAAGACCATAAGGCATTTTATTATTCAAGTTGCCTTTATTAGTCAGTCTGCCTTTGTTTTCACTGTGGTCTGTACTCACAGCTTATACAGTTAAAAGGGATTCCTGGTTTTCTGTTCATTAGATCAGAGAGGTTGTAGTGTTGCTTGTGTATTTATATTCATGTGTATTCTGTGGTGCTTCTATGCATGTCTGTTTATCATGAAGAGGATTATGTTTCAGGGTTTTTGGTGCTCCTCTCCAGCCTGTTTTCCCCTCTGCTCTTCTTCACACCTGCTCTGCATCGAGCCTTGTTAGCTCTGAGTTCTCCCCACCTGCACCTCATCTCTGCTTTTGATCCTGTCTCCTACGTTTCTTTCAGCTGTTCAGCTCTTCTTGTGTCAACAAGCTCACCTTTTTCTTCAGGTAACTGCTCTTATAAACGTTCCTCAGATCCTCTTCAGTTTCCCCACAGGCCTCGTCGATGTGTGTGATTATCGCCATCTGAGGAATCCCTGCAGAAACAGAAACACACTCAGCTCTTCAAACCTGACTCAAAGCGAACGTGATCAACTGAAACCTGGTTTTCAGCAGTCTGGCTTCATTTAGTTTCATTTTACTTTCTACACTCATGTTTGTCTTTGTACATTTTAAACCTCCACATGCATGGTCTCCTTTTTAAGCACAAACTCAGCAGCTATAAGTCTTGTTTGTTATTTTGTAAATTAAATGATAAAACTTCAGGAACCCAAATATGAGAAAAATGATAGATGATGATAAGTGTATATGTTTTAGTGATAATCAAACTGTTTCTATGGTTATGGTTGGAAAACAATCTAGTTTGATTATTCATACACACAAATCCAACAGAAAATTAAAATGTAATTCAAGTTGAAAAGTATGTAAGCCTGTAAGTCACTGAAAATATGAACATCTAATCTTTTTTGTGTTTCTATTATGTTGGACCGCTGCAGGTAAAACAGCAGCTGTCATTTGGTGTAACTGTCCTTCATCCTTTTATCTTCTCTTCTGTTCCCAATAAAATGATGAATATATGTTTATATTTTAAATGTTAGTCATGAAGGCGTTTATGGACCTAATAACATTTACTAATTATATTTAGTCCTGACCTTTATATTATGGACTGGATCAAACAGACAACTTACTCATAAAGTAACTTATGGACTCTGGATGGTTTAATGCTGGAGACCAGGAGTTCAGATCAAGTTAACCTGAATAAAACCAGATCAGTGGCCACAAACACACTTTCAGTGAACTGTTCTCACCCAGGTCCCTGGCTGCCTCTCTGATCACCTTCATCTTCTCTAAAACTTTCACCTCTACTGTGTCAGCAGAGAGGACGCAAACCACAACGTGGACTTGATCGTCTGCAGAGGGGGACGGTTTATATTTTGGATCGCCCGTTGACAGTGGAGACTTTGGGTTGAACTGGAAAACAATGCAGAACCAAAATGAATGACACATTTCATCAAGGATTAAACATTAATGATGAACATTGGACTATTAAACAGAGAAATGGGAAACTTAATACTGAGCTTTCAGATCAGAGTGTGTATGTGTGATCCTAATAATGAGAATAAAAATAGACTGGAATATGTTGCACTTTGCACTGAAAGAGGAGCTGCTGGTTATAACCAATGCATGTAACTCACTGTGCATAAAGAAACATTGGTCCAAAAGTGCAACTTATACCAATAATTTATTTACAAATTCTTTATTTATGTTCAAAGGCAATATCAGTACCAGTGGGGTGTAGAGATCATTATTTAGTGGTGTTTGTAACAAAGAAAAAGGTTCCATTTAAATACAATGTTCAAAATACATGTTGGGAATATGTCATGTTTGTGTTAAATTTGTTCAAATCTCAGAGCTTTCTGCAGCAGAGAGGAAAGGTAGTTAATGTCTGATAAGGTCTATCCGACCCACATATTGCATTAGAATGACCAGCTGCTAACTCACTGATTTTCGTGGTCCAGGCTCCTGATCACAGTAGAATAATATAACAGTTGTACCTTGTAACCGTCCTCCACATGTCCCATCATGGCCAGTTTGACGTCTTCAGCTCGGACGCCTCGCTCTGTCCCCTCCTCCAGACCCATGATGTCATTGAAGACTAACGGGTAGAAGCTGTCTGAGGTTCCTATTCGGATAGTATGAGTTTCATACTGAAACACAGAGAAACATAAGTGGGATCTTATTTTCAAAGTTAATTTTAGGAAATGACTGAATCAATGAAAGCAATTTTTAATAAATTCATACAGATGTATTAATATTTATCAGCCTCCATTGCTTTAAAGTTTCATCAAAGCATTTCATTAAATGCTTAAAATGTTTATAGATAACTTTTGACTCAGATCAAGGGTTCTTACTGTTGTGGTGAAACTCTGGTCAGAGGTGGTAGAGCTGGGAGCAGCAGGCTGAGTTATTCTGCCTCGGACCGAGGAGCTGACCGAGTTGATAAAGCTGGACTTTCCGGATCCGACCGGCCCGTACAGCAGAACTCTGAGGTGTTTGACTCTCTTGTTGATAGGTGTGTAATTCTGCACATACTGCAGATCACTCTCTTTGTCTCTGTCAACAAAATGACATTTGATTTCACATTTAAAAATAAATAAATAAATACATAAATATATATATATAATTAGATATATGAAATCTATATTCAACTATTGTAATTTCTGAATAAAACTGGTGCGTTTACTGTTTGCAGGATCAGCTGCTGACAGATTTACAACACAATGTTTCACTTTTATAAAACTCAAACAAATGTTGAGTTTTGCTTCTTTCAGTTTTCTGATTAAAACGTGAAAACAAATTTAAATGAGATTCATAGTTTCATGTTGGATCTTTTCCCTGCAGCTGATTAAATATCTATGTGAGAGTAAGAAATAACCTCTATAATGAATTTCTACAGTAAGTTTTGGAGCCACCTGGTGGATTAATAGCGCAACTGCATAGATAGTGTTCCTCTCTGCGCACCAAACGTGCCTCAGCAAAGAAAAAATACTTTTAACTGAAGGTAGGTACACGTAAGCAATGCTGCAATTAATGTCTCTATGTTGAATTTGTTTTTGTTACAGCCAGTAGCATACGTTTAGACTATAAGCAGAATGTGGAGGAATAGTAACTTTATCTTTGATTAATATGTTGATGCTAATAATAATAATAATAATAATAATAATAATAATAATAATAATACATTTTATTTGTAATGCACTTTTCATAAAAGCAATCTCAAAGTGCTACAGAGTAAAAACGACACATAAAATCAGCAATCATATGCTTTTTTTAAAAAGGTGGGTTTTCAGGCCACATTTAAAAGTGTCAGTAGCCTGTGGTGCCCTCAGGTGGTCTGGGAGGGCGTTCCAAAGACGGGGGGCGGCGGAGCAGAAAGCCCGATCTCCCATTGTGTGGAGCTTAGTCCTTGGGGTTTTAAGGAGATGGGTGGAGGAAGAACGGAGGGAACGTGTGGATGTCTGAGGAGTGAGGAGGTCCTTGAGGTATGTGGGGGCAGTTCCATGGAGACACTGGTGGGTGAGGAGGGAGACCTTATACTCAATGCGGAGTGAGACAGGGAGCCAGTGGAGTGTTTTTAGAATGGGAGTGATGTGATTGAATTTCCGCACCCTCATCAGGATCCTAGCAGCGCTGTTCTGGATGTATTGGAGCTTTTGAATGCTCTTACTAGGGATCCCGTGGACGTGGACCAATTTTTCTGCGTCTGCGAGGGTGAGTGACGGACGGAGTTTAGCGATGTTCTTGAGGTGGTAGAATGAGGTTTTGCAGAGCTGTTTGATGTGGTTGTCGTAGGTGAGATGGGGGTCCATTTTTACACCAAGGTTGGTGACGACTGGGGATAGTGGAATGTCCTGATCCGAGAAGGTGATGCTGGTGATGGTGGAAGTGCCAACCTGGTGTGGAGTGCCGACTAGGATGGCCTCAGTCTTGGAGCTGTTTAGCTGCAGGAAGTTGAGCTTCATCCATGCCTTTATCTCCTCCAGGCAGGTGGTGAGAGTGGCAGATAGTGAGAGTGCAGAGTGGTTGGGGTGGTTAGAGTCCATTTTGAGGTACAACTGTGTGTCATCGGCATAGCAGTGGAATGATAGTCCATGTGTCCTGATGACATGACCAAGAGGGAGCAGATACACGGTAAAGAGAGTTGGTCCAAGTACCAAGCCCTGGGGGACCCCACAGGTGACAGTGTGGGTCTCTGATTTAGCTTCCCCCAGGGCAACGTGCTCTGTCCTTCCTGACAGATAGGAGGAAAACCAGTTGTAGACGGAGTTGGAGAGGCCGATGGTGGTATGAAGACGGTGCAACAGGATGTTGTTGTCAACAGTGTCGAAAGCGGCAGACAGATCCAGGAGAATGAGAAGGGATGGGGAGCCAGCGTCAGCTGTCATGAGCAGGTCGTTGGTCACCCTAACCAGTGCTGTTTCAGTGCTGTGGCCTTGGCGGAAACCAGACTGAAATGTTTCGTACAGATTGTTTTGTTTGAGATGGTTATGGAGTTGGGAAGCCACTACTTTTTCCAGCACCTTTGAGAGAATGCTAATGCTAATGCTGGCCTGCTGTCTTTTTGCTTTCTAGTTATTATTTTAGATTGTAATCTACACAGATCTGACTGCTGGCAGTTGCATGAGACACTGGTGATAGTGACTGTGTGTTGATGTTTTTGTATCAGGTAGGCTTTTGGTGTTCGCCATGGACTAATAGTATTCCATATCCCATTTGTTGCCCATTGTAGGTTCTCAGAAATTCAATATATGGTCAACAGTGTAAAAATGACCTTCTTTTTCATGTTTCTTTGTTGTTGGTTGAGTGTTGATATGAGGTTCCAATACAACAGTAATGACATGTTGCACTATTTGAGCCGTGTGCCTGAGCGCCGGGTGACAGCAGCACACAGGGGGATGCATGAGCTTTTGTCTTGTTAATAAAAGGGTTAACTGAATTGTGTCTGGCTGTGCTCTCTGCTGAGGAACTCATGGTGGCAGCACCTTGTTCCACACTGGCACCCAATGTCAGGCCTCAGCAGGCATGACAGAGCCACAGCTGCTTCAGAGGCAAATGGCCCTTTTGGAGAGGCTAACATCCCAGACAGGGGCGATGGGGCCAGCTCCTCCATCATCGCTCCCCAGCGTGACCATGCAAAAGATGACAGCGGCGGATGACCCCCAGTCCTGACAGCTTTGGTGTGCGGCTCGCCGGTGGTGGAGTGGGCCGTGCATTGACGAGGAGCAGATCCTGGACCAGGTGGTGTTGGATCCATTTGTGGAGCGCCTGCCAGTCGGGACCTATGAGTGGGTGCGGATCTGGCAGCTACTGTCAGCTTTGTGGAGGGGATCACCTTGCCATCCCCCGAAAGGGCTGTCGGTCTGAGGGACAACCATGGGTGACCGACCGATCAATGCCAGCACCTCACAGGAATCCTCTGCCCCCACACACACCCCGAGCTTCCTCTCAACCACACTCTAATCCATTTCTTTTTTCTCTGACTCAGGTTCCAGCCACTACGGATGCTGCTCCCGACCCACATCAGGTTCCTCAAGCAGCAGGACAGGACTGTTGGAGGAGCGGCCAACCTGGACACTTCTGCAGGGATTGCCCCCTCATGGAGGTCAGTCAAGTGAAGGTCCTCCAAGTGGACTGGCATGGACCTCATTGGGCCATTTCGCCAGAGCACATGCAGTTATCATTTTGCATTAGTGTTGGTGGAATACACAGCAAGATATCCTGAAGCAGTGCCGCTGGGCACCATCTCAGTTAAGAGTGTTGCGCAGGCCTGTTTCAATTCATCTACTGAATCAGAGTCCCGAAAGAGACTCAGACTGACCATGGCACCTCGTTTATGTCACATACACTCAGGGAACTGTACGGATTACTGGATGTCAAGTCTATTCAGACCAGTGTGTATCAGCCCCAGACTGATGATCTGGTGAAATGGCTCAATAAGACTTTGACATCCATGATCTGTAGGTTTGTACACGAGGACAATTGTAATTGGGATAGCTGACTAGATCCTCTGTTGTCTGCAGCTTCTCTGAAGCTGTTTGTGCTGCTGCTCACTAAAACTACAAACATGCCGGTCACTCTCCATCCTTTGTGTTAAACAGCAGAGACATAAACTCACCCCCAACGCATTTTTCTCCATGGTTCACTCAGAACTGAAGAGAAAACACATATTTTCATTATCATCGTGTCATTCTGTGAGAATAAAGATCAGAATTCAGAAACAGAGTTTAATGTCTTACGTGGAGAAGGCTTCGGCTCGGGTTCTACAAAGACAAACATTTAGGAAACATGAGAACATGTAATACAAGTAAGGGAGGACATACTGAGTACTAGAATATTACATAATTGTTGGTGTATTCATCAAAGTTGCCTAATTTACTTATTTTACATATTGACAGCATATCCTTCTATTACCTTCCTTTCAATTTTTTCATCTTCCTTTGAATTACAATGTTGATCATTTAGGAAGAAAAGTTCAGTGGGGATGTACAAATTTATGTTATGTACTGTAGTTTAAAAAATACCAGAAGACCAGAAATGGTAATAATAAGTGTCCTGAGTTCCTTGAATGCAGCAAACACTGTTAAAAACTAGACCAGCTTTTACCCAGATGAACTGAACCTGTAGCTAATTTAAAGAGAAACACCTCAAATGTCATCAATACCACTTCATCCTTATCCATAATCAAGATAAACCCCAAAAACAGAGTCAGGAAGATATGATAATCAAACCACTGAAACCAACCCATCCAGTCGTCCTGCTGGTACTTGTGTTGTGAGGAATCCCTGAAAACACAGAAACACAGTCAACACTTTGAGTTCATGTTTCTTTCCAACAAACACAAATAACTAAACATGGCAGGCTGTTCCACAGAAGAGGGAGAAACCAGCCTGACTTCAGCTTTAACCTGACTCTAACATTATATGAGGCCTGTAATACGAAGCTGGATTAACATACCCAGGATATCTCTCCGTTACCAGAGGGGTATTGCACAAAAGTAGAATAAATAAATCCAGGATAACTGAGCAAGCGCAGCTTGATCTAGTCTGACCGGCACATCTTGGCTTAATCGGTTGCACGTTTGCTGAGCCAGGATGAAAAGGTGCGGCTATGTCAAGCCAAGTGTAGATAGTTGGGATAAGTGCGTGTTCACATTCTCAAATAGACCCATGGCATCGATCACAGAATCACAGATTGGAAAATGGAAAGGTGTTGCGCATCATTCTTCACGGCCGCTGAACAACAGCTCCTGATGGAGTTTCATGATGAGGTTAAAGAAATTATGAGAAAAAAGGCAACACAAGCACAAAGCACTGTAATCAAGGAAAAGGAGAAAGCCTGGCAGACAATCGCGGACCAGCTCAATGGGTAAGTAGTGCAATTAATGTACAATTATTGGGTTAAGCATAGCTCAGTGGGTAGAGCACTCGCCCCATGTGTTGAGGCTACAGTTCCCGCTGCAGGTGACCCCGGTTCAAATCCCGCACCAAGCACTCCTATCCTGCATGTCATTACCCCCTCTCTGTCTCCAGTTTTCCTGTCTCTCTCTACTAACCTGTACATCAAAGACAAAAAGCCCAAAAATATACTTTAAAAAAAAAAGTACAATTAATACAACAGTGCTCCACTAGAACTGTCAAAATTACAATTAAAGGACTAAAGAAGTTACTGTCCAAGCCCACTAATCAACAGTTTTGATTTAAATTAAATTAAACACTTTGATTTAAATGTGACAAGTAAAAGTGCATGCTACTCAGGAAATATAATTAAGTGCAAACAATTATTATAATTAGGTGTAGGGCAGGGGGAAGGCACATCTGCAGCTGCAGGATGCACTTCTGCAGATGAGGAGACGGCGTTGCTGGACTCCAGGCTTGAGGTATCATGTCTTGCTCATTTAGCCCATAATGGATATGAAGTCAGTGATTTGGTGCTAATAGAAAATAAGGTGTAACAGGACCCAGATGCTGCTCAGCCTCAGAAGCAGCCAAGTAACATTGTGAGTATCGGCTAGTAAATAGTACAAAGCAAATCTACTGTACATTATACACAATAATGATACCACATGAATGACTATAAAATGACTGTTGCAATTAAACAGTCAACAGACTTTAATGAAACGACAATATAGTCTATTATATCAACACATTTAGAAACACCATGGAAATGCTGTAAAACCCATTTATTTGTCAGATTGACAGAACTGCCAGATGAATCCCTGGGAATAATCTTAGCCTGGTTGTTAGCCTGGTCTGGAGCAGGCTAGCTGCAGAGAATAAATCACCATAGTAACTGGGCCAGGTTAAATTTAACCTGCTTTCATGCAACCGACTTGAGGCTAAATTCAACCAGGATAACTAAAATATCCCGGCTTAATCCCTTATCCTGGTTTCGTGCAATACCCCTCTGGGTTGATTTACCCAGACAATCAAAACCTAGGATAAGCGGTACTACGAAGCTGATTATCAACTCGGTACTTGAACCCAGGGTTTTCCAATCTGGATCTCTGCACGCTCACATAAAGGGGAGGAGTCTGCAGCGTCTGACCAATCACAGCGCGCTCACATAAAGGGGAGGAGTCTGCAGCATCTGACCAATCACAAACATGGAGAAACTCTGCAGATTACTTTACCATGGAGGAGCAGACAATTATTCTTCATAAATATGAAAAATTCAAACATCATCCAGGTCAAAAGCAACACTGTTGCTGCAGCAAAAGCCAGGAAGGAGTGCTGGCACGAAGTTGCGGACTCCGTTAATGTGTAAATTTGTGAGATTATACAATATTAATTTATCAGACAATATAAACGGACACTCTGATCACACAATGCCACTTTATTACGGCACAGACGTTTGGGGCAGAGCGCTTCCTCAGTGCCCTTCCTTTCATAGAGACATTAAGTTAGTTTAATATTCAACATTCAAAATACAAACCTATTATGTGCTTCAACCATTTGAGTGAATGATGTCAAACCAACTGTATAACATACAGACTAATATCCCTCATGTGCCACAAGGATTATTTTTTAAATATATATTTTGGTCAATTAAAAAAATTGCACCAACCCTAAAAACTCTTTCTCTCCTAAGCGCTCCTCTCATGATCCGCACCAATGTTGACAGGATCTTCTAAGAATGGGCAGGTCATTTTCTAAGAGAGCTGATTGGTCAGGAGGTGGTGCTTTTATACTCATTGATCTCTTATCCAGAACATAACCCGCTCCGGAGCAGGTTAGCCGTTCAGCATCAGTTACCATGGTGATTTACCCCGGTAAGAAGTGAACCAGCTTCGTAGTACGGAAAACCCAGAGTTATCCCTGAAGTTACCTCGATAAGAGAAAATCCAGCTTCGCAGTACAGGCCTCTGGTTAACTTCAGAGCATCACAACCTGTCAACACCCCAACCATTAACCAATCAGATGACTGGAAATAAAGAGTCATCATTCTTAGAGTATCCTGCCCATTTAACATGTGGAAATAATTTCTAGTGATTCTTCTTTTGTTTGATCACAGGCTGTCGTTGACATTTCACTTTGTTGAATTTGTCTTTTTTCAGTCACTGAAACAGAAGTTTTCAGCAGGTAGGTATCACTGTTTCAACTCTTATCATATGAAGTACTTCATTAGTGGTTCTGATGATGTTGCTCAGATGAGCCCAGATGATGAGCTGGTTGATAACCAGTTGGTAGTTCTGGTTATCTGGACGGCCGATGTTCGGCTGAGTGAAGCCAGTTAATGAAAAGATGTTAAACTTGCTTCATAGTTCAGGCTTCAGGTTGTCCCATTGATCCCATTGATCCCATTGATCCCATCGTTATGAATCTTGTTGACTAATCAGGCTCATGCTGCTGTTTTAGGTCTGACATTAAGCTCACTGTGGAAGGGCTCAGTCTGAAATGGCTTTATGCATTAGATCATATTTTTCAGCATAAATCATGAAGTGCAGTCTTCTCATGTTTCATGTATTAGTTTAAAAGTTATGGCACCTTGAATCAATGGCCTGAGCTGTGAAAATGAACCCTAAGTTACAGTAAACTGCTGTTTTCCTTTCAGCTGACTATAAGACGATTCAGACAGTCTGTTTCTGTAAGTGGAATAAGACTCCTGCTGTCCACATAGACAGCAACAGACTCCCTGTCTCCTTAAAATACAGACACGAACAATAACAGGAAACAACCAAAGAGTGAAAGAATAGAATAAAATGTTATTGCTCATTTCTGTTTATAATATTTACATATTCCCGATGAAGTCGTCTCCAAAGTCGATCATTCGTCTCAGAGCGCTGAGGATCAGAGAGTCCACATCATCGACAATGTCGTTTTCTTCACTGTAGTTCTTCACAGGAAAGATGACGTTCATCGGGATACCGACTACTGCGCTGAAGTCCTTCATCTACACATTAAAGAAACAACATTAATGAATGTGAAGTTTTTCTGTGCTGGAACTATTTTGAGTGCAAAGCTTCAGGTTACATTTCTGTACTGTGAGGATCTGCTCCTCAGTCCTTCTTCTCCAGTCCCCCAGAGACCTTCAATCTTTTCTTTCTGTTATGTGAAGACTGGACTGTGTTGGAGAAGGCTGGGTTTAGTTCTCTTTAAAAGACCATAAGGCATTTTATTATTCAAGTTGCCTTTATTAGTCAGTCTGCCTTTGTTTTCACTGTGGTCTGTACTCACAGCTTATACAGTTAAAAGGGATTCCTGGTTTTCTGTTCATTAGATCAGAGAGGTTGTAGTGTTGCTTGTGTATTTATATTCATGTGTATTCTGTGGTGCTTCTATGCATGTCTGTTTATCATGAAGAGGATTGTGTTTCAGGGTTTTTGGTGCTCCTCTCCAGCCTGTTTTCCCCTCTGCTCTTCTTCACACCTGCTCTGCATCGAGCCTTGTTAGCTCTGAGTTCTCCCCACCTGCACCTCATCTCTGCTTTTGATCCTGTCTCCTACGTTTCTTTCAGCTGTTCAGCTCTTCTTGTGTCAACAAGCTCACCTTTTTCTTCAGATGCTTGCTCTTATAAACGTTCCTCAGATCCTTTTCAGTTTCCCCACAGGCCTCGTCGATGTGTGTGATTATCGCCATCTGAGGAATCCCTGCAGAAACAGAAACACACTCAGCTCTTCAAACCTGACTCAAAGCGAACGTGATCACCTGAAACCTGTTTTTTAGTAGTCCGGCTTCATTTAGTTTCATTTTACTTTCTACATTCATGTTTGTCTTTGTACATTTCAAACCTCCACATGCATGGTCTCCTTTTTAAGCACAAACTCAGCAGCTATAAGTCTTGTTTGTTATTTTGTAAATTAAATGATAAAACTTCAGGAACCCAAATATGAGAAAAATTATAGATAAATGATAAGTGTACATGTTTTAGTGATAATCATGTTTCTATGGTTATGGTTGGAAAACAATCTAGTTTGATTATTCATACACACAAATCAAACAGAAAATTAAAATGTAATTCATGTTAAGTTGAAAAGTATGTAAGCCTGTAAGTCACTGAAAATATGAACATCTAATCTTTTTTGTGAGACATAAAGTCAGTTCAAAGTAACAGCTGAACAATCTATTTGTAGGAAAGGAAAGTTTCCATTTTCTATTATGTTAGACCGCTGCAGGTAAAACAGCAGCTGTCATTTGGTGTAACTGTCCTTCATCCTTTTATCTTCTCTTCTGTTCCCAATAAAATGATGAATATATGTTTATATTTTAAATGTTAGTCATGTGTGTGTGTGCGTGGCACATTTAACATTCATGCAGACCCCAACAGGTACAAAACGTAGGCCTACTTGGCAGCAACTGAATATGAAATATAAAAATATAGCTCAAACAAGTAAGGTATTGATTACAGGCAAGTGTGGTGTTGTTTATGTTACCAGGGTAACTGACTCAGAGTTTTCACTAAACATGCTTTCTGAAACAGGCCCCAGGAGGCCCCAGATCAAGTTAACCTGAATAAAACCAGATCAGTGGCCACAAACACACTTTCAGTAAACTGTTCTCACCCAGGTCCCTGGCTGCCTCTCTGATCACCTTCATCTTCTCTAAAACTTTAATCTCTACTGTGTCAGCAGAGAGGACGCAAACCACAACGTGGACTTGATCGTCTGGAGAGGGGGACGGTTTGTATTTTGGATCGGCCGTTGACAGTGGAGACCTTGAGTTGAACTGGAAAACAATGCAGAACCAAAATGAATGACACATTTTATCAAGGATTAAACAGTAATGATGAACATTGGACTATTAAACAGAGAAATGGGAAACTTAATACTGAGCTTTCAGATCAGAGTGTGTATGTGTGATCCTAATAATGAGAATAAAAATAGACTGGAATATGTTGCACTTTGCACTGAAAGAGGAGCTGCTGGTTATAACCAATGCATGTAACTCACTGTGCATAAAGAAAGATTGATCCAAAAGTGCAACTTATACCAATCATTTATTTACAAATTCTTTATTTATGTTCAAAGGCAATATCAATACCAGTGGGGTGTAGAGATCATTATTTAGTGGTGCTTGTAACAAAGAAAAAGGTTCCATTTAAATACAATGTTCAAAATACTTGTTGGGAATATGTCATGTTTGTGTTAAATTTGGTCAAATCTCAGAGCTTGTATGTGAACAGTTTTCTGCAGCAGAGAGGAGAGGAAAGGTAGTTAATGTCTGATCCACATGTTGCATTAGAATGACCAGCTGCTAACTCACTGATCTTCATGGTCCAGGCTCCTGATCACAGTAGAATAAAATAAAAGTTGTACCTTGTAACCGTCCTCCACATGTCCCATCATGGCCAGTTTGATGTCTTCAGCTCGGACGCCTCGCTCTGTCCCCTCCTCCAGACCCATGATGTCATTGAAGACTAACTGATAGAAGCTGTCTGAGGTTCCTCTTCTGATATTATGCGTTTCATACTGAAACACAGAGAAACATACGTGGGATCTTATTTTCAAAGTTAATTTTAGGAAATGACTGAATCAATGAAAGTAATTTTGAATAAATGATGTATTAATATTTATCAGCCTCCATTGCTTTAAAGTTTCATCAAAGTGATATTAAATGCTTAAAATGTTTATAGTTATAAAAACAAAATAAAGTAATAAAAACCTTGAATGAGGATAACTTTTGACACAGATCAAGAGTTCTTACTGTTGTGGTGAAACTCTGGTCAGAGGTGGTAGAGCTGGGAGCAGCAGGCTGAGTTAGTCTGCCTCGGACCGTGGAGCTGACTGAGTTGATGAAGCTGGATTTTCCGGATCCGACCGGCCCATACAGCAGAACTCTGAGGTGTTTGACTCTCTTGTTGATAGGTGTGTAATTCTGCACATACTGCAGATCACTCTCTTTGTCTCTGTCAACAAAATGACATTTGATTTCACATTTAAAAATAAATAAATACATAAATATATATATAATGAGTCAGTCAGTCAAGCAGTGACCCAATCCTGAGGTCACCAAACCGGACCCCCTCCACACCCTGGCTGCGCCTAGAAATCCTGTCCATAAAGATTATGAACAGGATCGGTGACAAAGGGCAGCCCTTATTACCGGCAATACGGACACAAACGCTGACACCGGTCATACAGGGAACGGACGGCCCATATCAGGGGGTCCGGCACCCCGCATTCCCGGAGAACCCCCCACAGGACTCCCCGAGGGACACGGTCGAATGCCTTCTCCAAGTCCACAAAACACATGTGGACTGGTTGGGCAAACTCCCATGCACCCTCAAGGATCCTGCAGAGGGTGTAGAGCTGGTCCACTGTTCCACGACCCGGACAAAAACCACACTGCTCCTCCTGAATCCGAGGTTCGACTATCCGACGGACCCTCCTCTCCAGCACCCCCGAATAGACCTTACCAGGGAGGCTGAGGAGTGTGATCCCCCTGTAGTTGGAACACACCCTTCGGTCCCCCTCTTAAAAAAAGGGATCACCATCCCAGTCTGCCAATCCAGACAGCCCCACAACATCCAGGGCCTTGAGGAACTCGAGGCAGATCTCCTCCACCCCCGGGGCCCTGCCACCGAGGAGCTTTTTAACCACCTCGGCGACCTCCACCCCAGAGATAGGAGAGCCCACAACTGAGTCCCCAGGCCCTGCTTCCTTACCGGAAGGCGTGTCGGTGGGATTGAGGAGGTCTTCGAAGTATTCCTTCCACCGCTCCACAACGTCCCGAGTCGAGGTCAGCAGCACACCGTCCCCACCGTACACAGTGTTGACGGTGCACTGCTTCCCCCTCCTGAGACGCCGGATGGTGGTCCAGAATCTCTTCGAAGCCGTACGGAAGTCATTTTCCATGGCCTCTCCGAAGTCCTCCCATGTCCGGGTTTTTGCCTCAGCGACCGCCGTAGCTGCACTCTGCTTGGCCTGCTGGTACCTGTCTGCTGCCTCCAGAGTCCCACAGGCCAATAAGGTCCTATAGGACTCCTTCTTCAGCTTGACGGCATCCCTCACCGCCGGTGTCCACCAGCGGGTTCGGGGATTGCTGCCACGGCAGGCACCGACCACCTTATGGCCACAGCTCCAGTTGGCCGCCTTAACAATGGAGGCACGGAACATGGCCCACTGAGACTCAATGTCCCCCGCCTCCCCCGGTACGTGGTCGAAGCTCTCCCAGAGGTGGGAGTTGAAACTCTCTCTGACAGGAGACTCTACCAGACGTTCCCAGCAGACCCTCACAATACTTTTGGGTCTGCCAGGTCTGACTGGCATCCTCCCCCACCATCGGAGCCAACTCACCACCAGGTGGTGATCAGTTGACAGCTCCGCCCCTCTCTTCACCCGAGTGTCCAAGACATGCGGCTGCAAGTCCGATGACATGACTACAAAGTCAATCATTGAACTGCGGCCTAGGGTGTCCTGGTGCACATATGGACACCCTTATGCTTGAACATGGTGTTCGTCATGGACAACCTGTGACGAGTACAGAAGTCCAATAACAGAACACCGCTCGGGTTCAGATCAGGGGGGCCGTTCCTCCCAATCACACCCCACCAGGTCTCACTGTCGCTGCCAACGTGAAGTCCCCCAGCAGAACGAGGGAATCCCCAGAGGGAGACTCTCCAGCCCCCCCTCCAAGGAGTCCAAGAAGGGTGGATAGTCTGAGCTGCTGTATGGACCATAGGCACAGACAACAGTCAGGATCCGTCCCCCCACCCGAAGGCGGAAGGAACTCATGGTGGCACCAACTTGTGAGACTTTGACATCCATGATCTGTAGGTTTGTGCACGAGGACAATCGTAATTGGGATAGCTGACTAGATCCTCTGTTGTCTGCAGCTTCTCTGAAGCTGTTTGCGCTGCTGCTCACTGAAACTACAAACATGCCGGTCACTCTCCATCCTTTGTGTTAAACAGCAGAGACATAAACTCACCCCCAAGGCATTTTTCTCCATGGTTCACTCAGAACTGAAGAGAAAACACATATTTTCATTAACATCATGTCATTCTGTATGAATAAAGATCAGAATTCAGAAACAGAGTTTAATGTCTTACGTGGAGAAGGCTTCGGCTCGGGTTCTACAAAGACAAACATTTAGGAAACATGAGAACATGTAATACAAGTAAGGGAGGACATACTGAGTACCAGAATATTATATAATTGTTGGTGTATTCATCTTTGCAACTCTAGATTTAAACAAAGTTGCCTAATTTACTTATTTTGGTGGTATATGTTGTTATTAAATATATGTTTTATTATTTTCAATTTTGTCATCTTTGAATTATAATGTTGATCATTTAAGAAGAAAAGTTCAGTGGGGATGTACACATTTTACCAGAAGACCAGAAATGATTCCTGCCACTGTCTCTGAGTGTAATCAGATAATCATGAACTCAGTCTGGATGTAACGTTATATTCAAAGGAGTCATGTGACAAAAATATGATCACCTCCATCAGATTTCTGTTTTTGAGATATGAGATGTTTACAAAACCTTCAGCATCTCCATATCAGGGCCTAGTCTTTTTGTAATGTCATTTTGGTAGGTTTAGTTTTGTGTTTGGCCTACTTCCTGTGTTATTATTTGTGTGTGTGTGTGTGTGTGTGTGTGTGTGTTTCAAACTTGCCTCTCTTCCCCTCATGTGATACACCTGTCTCTTTAACTCCCAATGTTTATATGTGGTGTGCTCTTTCCCTTCTGTGCCAGAGCGTTTTGTCAGATTTCTGTCTGTTTCTCAGTGTTTATTCTGAGTGTTATTGACCAGTTTTGTTTTTCAGATTATGAGCTTTTACTCAGTGATTTTGTACCTCTGCCCTGTGAATTGCATTTTATGTTTTTTTGGATTTTGGACTGACTGAACGGCTTATTCTTCTTCTTTGTGTCCCTGTCTCTGCATTCTGAGCCCACCTGGTCTGTGCCTGATACTCCAGACAGAACAGACAGTGTTAACGTCTCTTTTTGATAGTTACACAGCTTATTATTACAGTCCTTTAGTTTTGATTATCTGCTGATGCAGAGTTCGCTCTGATACTTATATCATAGCAACAGAAGACATTCAATGTTTATTCCATGTGTATGTGTAGCTACTAAACTTATCACATTTTACTTTTCAAGAGTTACTTAATCCAAATCCTGAAGGTCCTGGATGAAAACCATTGATTGGTCATATGAAATGATTGATCTGATGTAAATGACAGTTAATTTTGTTAGCATAGATGCCTTTATTTAGCAGCACACAGACAGGAAACATGGGAGAGAAGGGACCATCAAACTGAGAGAGCATGGGCGTCTGAGGCATGAAAATGTGCCGCTAGCTCAGAGGTGGTCGAATGGTTAGAGCCAGGCAGCCGACTCCAGTCCTTTGCTGCATGTCACACCTCTCTCCTGTGTTTCCTGTCTGTCTACTGCTAAATAAAGGCGTCTGTGCCAGAAGAAATCTTAAAAAAAGAAAATGTGCTGCTGAACATGAGAAGCTGCCAGCTGAAATAACATTAATATAGTAATTATTATAATAATTGTACTTACGCTCGATACTGCTCTCCTTCAGGTTCTGAAAACACAAAACCAGAAGAAGTGAAGAAATGCATGAACACACACACACACACACACACACACACACACACACACACACACACACACAGTTATGTATTTTAAACATTATTTTCATGGATCATAAAAATCTATATAGCTCATTCTGATGGAAGCAAATAGACGACAGAATAACTGAGGGAGCACAGAACTCATTTGAGCACTGTTCAGTCAAAACATTAACATATGAGAGCAGATTTATTAATAAGTAAAAGATGAAATGACGAGTTTTAAAACCAAGAGATTCACAGTCACACAAAAGATTAGAAAAAGCAAATGAATAAAGATTCCCTCCCTGAGCTACTACCTTATCATGGTGGAAGGGTTTGCGTGTCCCAATGACACTGGGCGGCAGCCCATGGGGCCCGGCTGGGCACAGCCCGAATAAGGGACATGGGACTCCACTCCCACAGACCCACCACCAGTGGGAGGGGCCAAAGGGGTCGGGTGCAGTGTGAGTTGGGCGGCAGCCGAAGGCGGGGACCTTGGCGGTCCGACTCTCGGCTGCAGAAGCTAGCTCTAGGGACGTGGAACGGCACTTCTCTGGTGGGGAAGGAGCCTGAGCTGGTGCACGAGGTTTAGAAGTTCCAGCTAGATATAGTTGGCCTCACCTCGACGCACAGCAAGTCTTAAGAGGGGTTGGACTCTCTTCCACTCTGGAGTTGCCACTAGTGAGAGGCGCCAGGCAGGAGTGGCCATACTTATTGCCCCCTGGCTTGGTGCCTGTATGTTGGAGTGTCCATATGTGCACTTGGCACCAGGACACCCTAGGCCGCAGTTTGATGATTTACTTTGTAGTTGTGTCGTTGGACTTGCGGCCGCAGAGTCTCCTGTCAGAGAGAGTTTCAACTCCCACCTCTGGGAGAGCTTCGACCATGTACCGGGGGAGGCAGGGGACATTGAGTCCGAGTGGGCCATGTTCCGTGCCTCCATTGTTAAGGTGGCTGAGCGGCGCTGTGGCCGCAAGGTGGTCAGTGCCTGTCGGGGCGGCAATACCCAAACCCTCTGGTGGACACTAGCGGTGAGGGATGCTGTCAAGCTGAAGAAGGAGTCTTATAGGTCCTTATTGGCCTGTGGGACTCCAGAGGCAGCAGGCAGGTACCAGTAGGCCAAGCGGAGTGCAGCTGCGGTGGTCACTGAGGCAAAAACCTGGACATGGGAGGACTTCGGAGAGGCCATGGAAAATGACTTCCGGACGGCTTCGAAGAGATTCTGGACCACCATCCGGCGTCTCAGGAGGGGGAAGCAGTGCGCCGTCAACACTGTGTACGGTGGGGACGGTGTGCTGCTGACCTCGACTCGGGATGTTGTGGATCGGTGGAAGGAATACTTCGAAGACCTCCTCAATCCCACCGACACACCTTCCGGTAAGGAAGCAGGGCCTGGGGACTCGGGTGTGGGCTCTCCTATCTCTGGGGCTGAGGTCGCCGAGGTGGTTAAAAAGCTCCTTGGTTGGCGCGCAGGTGGTCGAGTGGTTAGAGCGCATGCCATATACGCAGCCGACCCTGGTTCGAATCCCGATTGGAGGTCCTTTGCTGCATGTCCCCCCCTCTCTCTACCATGTTTCCTGTCAATCTACTAATTAATAAAGGCGTCTATGCCAACAAAATCTTGAAAAAAAAAAAAAAAGCTCCTTGGTGGCAGGGCCCCGGGGGTGGATGAGATCTACCCCGAGTTCCTCAAGGCCCTGGATATTGTGGGGCTGTCATGGTTGACATGACTCTGCAGCATCGCGTGGACATCGGGGGCAGTGTCTCTGGATTGGCAGACTGGGGTGGTGGTCCTTCTTTTTAAGAAGGGGGACCGGAGGGTGTGTTCCAACTATAGGGGAATCACACTCCTCAGCCTCAGGAGGGTCCGTCGGATAGTCGAACCTCAGATTCAGGAGGAGCAGTGTGGTTTTCGTCCAGGCCGTGGAACTGTGGACCAGCTCTACACCCTCTGTATGATCCTTGAGGGTGCATGGAAGTTTGCCCAACCAGTCCACATGTGTTTTGTGGACTTGGAGAAGGCATTCGACCGTGTCCCTCGGGGAGTCCTGTGGGGGGTTCTCCGGGAATATGGGGTACCGGACCCCCTGATAAGGACCGTCCGTTCTCTGTATGACCGGTGTCAGAGCTTGGTCCACATTGCCGGTAATAAGTCGGACTTCTTTCCAGTAAGGGTTGGACTCCGCCAGGGCTGCCCTTTGTCACCGATCCTGTTCATAATCTTTATGGACAGGATTTCTAGGCACAGCCAGGGTGTGGAGGGGGTCCGGTTTGGTGACCTCAGGATTGGGTCACTGCTTTTTGTGGATGATGTGGTCCTGTTGGCTTTATCAGACCGTGACCTCCAACAGTGCAGCGTCCGCAGTAATGCGGACTCTGCACAGATCCGTCATGGTGAAGAGAGAGCTGAGCCGAAAGGCGAAGCTCTGGATTTACCAGTCGGTCTTGGTTCCTACCCTCACCTCTGGTCATGAGCTTTGGGTCGTGACCCAAAGAACAAGATTGCGGGTACAAGCGGCCGAAATGAGCTTCCTCCGTAGGCTGGCTGGGCTCTCCCTTAGAGATAGGGTGAGAAGCTCAGTTATCCGGAGGGAGCTCGGAGTAGACCCGCTGCTCCTCCGCGTTGAGAGGAGCCAGATGAGGAGGCTCGGGCATCTAGTCAGGATGCCTCCCGGACGCCTCCCTGGTGAGGTGTTCAGGGCCCATCCCACCGGTAGGAGACCCAGGACACGCTGGAGAGACTATGTCTCTCGGCTGGCCTGGGATCGCCTCGGGATCCCCCGGGAAGAGCTGGACGAAGTGGCTGGGGAGAGGGAAGTCTGTGCTTCCTGCTTAGGCTGCTGCCCCCGAGACCCGACCAGAATAAGCGGAAGAGGACAGAGCGGAACGGAATGAAAGACAGCAAAGACTGAAAGAATAAGATCCAATCAGGTGAGAAAGCTTAAATAAACTGAGAATTAAAAGGAGTTGAGAATAAACGTAAAACATTCAGCAGATTGATGTTGGAACACTGCTGAGTCTATGAACTGTTCACAAAGCTTTGATTTTGAGCAAAGATCAGAAGAGTCTGAGGCATCATGACACTGATCTCCTTACAATTATACTAAAGTTCCTCCAGTTAAACAAATACACATCATCAGCAGAGCAACGATAAGAGCCAGCTGATGGAGAATAAAGGGAGAACATAACAGGATTGATCCATGAGTGGACACAAAGAACAAAAAGTCTTTTTCACATTTTCTCTACATGTTAGAAGGTTTCAGAGATTAACTGGACAGTACAGCAGATAGATGTCTGAATTTTAGTGGCTTTTCTTCATTCAATCCTTCTGTATTAATGTCCTGACTTAGATGATTCAGACGTCTCACTGTGGTTCAGTCCTGCTGCTCTTGCCTGTTCAGCCTTTCACTGGACGGATTTTAACGTGGCTCTCTGAGGCAGCATTACCAACAAATTAACCCAGCAGTGAGTGAAAAACAGATTAAATAGATTTTGTTCTTAGCAGAGTGGACAGGACCACAGCTCCCACAGCTCCCAGCAGAGTTTCAGTGTTCAGGACTGAGGATAGTGAAGTAGTACAGCATGTTCACTCACCTGTGAGTCAGCTGTGGAAACAGGTGAGGTGAGTTAATGACAGAGGAGGAGGAAGTATTCAGATACAACAATCTAAAAATACTCCATTACTACACAATGCTGTTAAACTGACCTTAAAAGTAACTAAAGCTGTTAAATAAATATAACGTGTATATATATCTGTATCTGTATCAAGAAGTATAAACATATATAAACAGAATATGTATAAACAGATATTAAAGTAAAGTAAAAGTCCCTTAAAATTATACTTTAAGAACAGATGGATGTCTTAATTTAACACTGACCCTGAAGATATTCTCTCTGAATCACACAACACTGTAAATATAAAGCCCTCCATCCAAAGTTCAGCTAAAGATAATATGAAGTTTAATAGAAGACAAACCTTTGAGTGTACCTGAAGGCCCGAGGAGATACGCAACAACAACAGCACCAACACCAATACCAACGCCAACAACAACAACAACACCAACAAAAAAAAAAATTAAAGCAAGTGTGTCTTTGTTATTCTTGGGGGCCATCTTCTGTTGATCTCGTCCTCCAGACTCAGACTTGCTCCCTTCTTGGTTTTCTTGCATGTCTGGTCTGTGTTTATCTGCTGTGGTGTGAAAGAAACAAGCAATGAGACAGATGTGTTGTTCATGTTTTCTTTGGAGAGATCCTGGAAGCAGCGAATTCTGACTAACAGCTCAAACTGGACATAAATACAGAGTTTGCAGCTTTAGTCTGTAACGTGAGTTTCAGAAATAACTCTACACAGGAACCAGAATCGATCCTTCATAGTTTCATTAAATCCTCCAACATGCCCATCATCAAATATCAAAACTCACAATGTTATTACAGGTTTTACTTTTACCTCATGTTCATACATGTGATTCGACTCATTTGTCCAGATTAAACAGGATGAATGGTTTGATTCAATCTGAACATGGTTAATATTGATAATGATGAAAGCTCCTCTGAATCGCTGCTTTTCATACCAAAATGTTTCATCTGGATTCAGACTCAGAGCCACTGAGGTATTTATCTCACCTGCAGCTGATAGTCGATATACATGTGGCCTCTAAATTCAACTTACTGAAACATATGGAAGCAAATCTCTATGTTTTATATGTTGTCTTGTAAAGTTGTACAATTTCAGAAGATAAAAGATTCTGGTCCTTAATAATCAAAAGTTATATTCAGGTTTTTCTTTATATTATTATTATTATTATTATTATTATTATTATTATTATTATTAGGGCCCGAGCGCTGACCAGCGTAAAGCCCTATTGTATCAGTAAACCGTCATGGGGGGGGGGGGGGGTCATCGCTGCTTGCAGCTTTAATTATTATTATTATTTTATTTTACTTAATTCTTCTCAAGAGGCTTTCACACAATCATAAAGTTACACAACATCATGTAATTTACAAGATCGGTCTATTTTCCATTTCTGCAGAAAAACCTGTTGGCTTCACTGTGCTACAGACCCAAGTAATAATAATAGTAATCATTAAAGCTGCAAGCAGCGGTGAACGGGCCCTGTCGGTTTACTGATAATAATAATGAATTTTATTTAAAGGCACCTTTCAAAGCACTCAAGGACTCCTTACACATATAACACAACAACAGTACATCAAACATCATGTAATTTAAAAGATCGGTCTATTTTCCATTTCTGCAGAAAATGATTATTTTTCCAGAAGCTCAGAGAGGAGCATCACGTTCCTCATCAGCATTAAGAGACTGACTCTTCCTTGTAGTGTTCACATTTCCAAGCAGACTCTGAACAGTGCAGCCTAATTTCACATCTTTAATCATAGTATCTGAATTATTTGAGTTTAGACTTGAATATAATTATTGAATATTCAGCTCTATGATTTTGTATTTGAGTTTGAGAACCTTAAAATAAGTAAATATATACTGGAAATTAACTTTCTAATGTTACACATTTTTAAAGTAACTACAGAGAATTTCAGACCAAATGAATCCAGAAATATTTCAGTGCTTTAAATTCAGTGGTATTTAAACTTCAGTAGTGATTAAACTTTGTACATTTAATAATTTAATTGATATAATTCAGATTATTACAGCAAAGATTAGCTTCCATAGAATCTCACCTGCATGAATTCCACTTCCAGTTCATATTTATGAAAGTTTTGAGTGAAATATGTGATAAATGAATCAGATGATATGTGACACACACTTTGTCTCCTGTGTACAGATTTATACACACTGAACATCACTGGGTTAAAGTTTGATCCAGTTTGGGATCAGGTTAACTTTATCACTCAGTCACTGTGAGCCAGTGTTTCACACAACAAGCTTTAGCTCCAAACTGTCACAGATTGATTGTTTCTGCTACCAAACCATGTGCAGATGACATTCAAAAGATACACAAGTTATTACCAATCAATAACAGACTGAGACACGTCGGTTTATAAAGAGCAGAGCAGATTAGAACAAGCTTTAGTTTCCATCTCCAAACTAAAGTCCTAAAAGTTAAAGAAGCTGTAAAACTGCTGCTCATGTGACCTCATTAACATAAAAGCTTCATTAAGCACAGCTCACAGAGAGCATGGAGAGCTAACATGCTAACATGCTAACATCATACAGCACATGAAATAAATCAACTGAGGAGAGAAATCTTTACCTGCAGCTTTCAGTCTCTCTGCTGGTCTTCTTCTTCTGCTGCTGCAAAGTCGAGTGAAGCTTCCTGCTTCCTTAAGCAAACCATGTGACTCAACAGAAAACCACCATGTTGTGTGTCTGTGTGCTTTACGGGTGTACTGTGTGGACTGTGTACTATGAATCCTGTGAGAGTGAAAGTGAAAGTAACAGCTGGGAGTCAGTAACTTGTTGGCTTCACTGTTCTGCAGAACCAAGTAATAATAATATGAACTGATGCAGCTTTTAGTATGAAAGTGAAATGAGTCTTTTTACTGATGATACCAAACATCCTCTGAGTGGCATCAGACAGTCAGCTCTGTAAGGCCTGAGGGAGGAAAGGGTTAACAGGCGCTTATAAAGTGGATCTGACATTTATCAGAACATTAGGTTGTTTTTAATTAACCTTTTCATCATTAAAATACACTATAATAATAATAATAATAATAATAATAATAATAATAATAATAATAATAATAATAATATGTCATATACACTGCAGTCACCCTGGACAGAGAGGCATTCCCAGCCTAGAAAATAAATATCAATCTTTATTTATTTATTTAACATCAAATCACAACAGAAATCACCTAAATGCACTTTACACATACAGCAGGTCTAGACTCTTTAATATCTCTCATTAATTATTAAATAACACATTTACACTGTATTCATACAACGTTATAATATAATGAACTCACAGACTCAGATGCTGTAGTTCTACTCTTTGTCCACTAGATGGAGCTACCTGACTGTCTCACTCTAATCAGCCCTCAACTAACAATGGGACTGGAGCGGATGTTTGTCAGAAACTCTGAGCTGCAGGCAAAGACAGAAAATGCTTCCTAGACAAAATGAAGTCAGTAACACACAGTTTGCTGCTGGGTGAGTATGAAGAGTCTGCTGCTGGATGAGGATGAGGATGAAGAGTCTGCTGGGTGAGTATGAAGAGTCTGCTGCTGGATGAGGATGAGGATGAAGAGTCTGCAGGATGAGGATGAAGAGTCTGCTGCTGGGTGAGGATGAAGAGTCTGCTGCTGGGTGAGGATGAGGATGAAGAGTCTGCTGCTGGGTGAGGATGAAGAGTCTGCTGCTGGTTGAGGATGAAGAGTCTGCTGCTGGATGAGGATGAAGAGTCTGCTGCTGGATGAGGATGAAGAGTCTGCTGCCGGGTGAGGATGAGGATGAAGAGTCTGCTGCTAGGTGAGGATGAAGAGTCTGCTGCTGGGTGAGGATGAGGATGAAGAGTCTGCTGGATGAGGATGAAGAGTCTGCTGGATGAGGATGAAGAGTCTGCTGCTGGATGAGGATGAAGAGTCTGCTGGATGAGGATGAGGATGAAGAGTCTGCTGCTGGGTGAGGATGAAGAGTCTGCAGGATGAGGATGAAGAGTCTGCTGGGTGAGGATAAAGAGTCTGCTGCTGGGTGAGGATGAAGAGTCTGCTGCTGGGTGAGGATGAAGAGTCTGCTGGGTGAGGATGAGGATGAAGAGTCTGCTGGGTGAGGATGAAGAATCTGCTGGGTGAGGATGAGGATGAAGAGTCTGCTGGGTGAGGATGAAGAGTCTGCTGCGTGAGGATGAAGAGTTTGCTGCGTGAGGATGAAGAGTCTGCTGCTGGGTGAGGATGAAGAGTCTGCTGGGTGAGGATGAAGAGTCTGCTGGGTGAGGATAAAGAGTCTGCTGCTGGGTGAGGATGAAGAGTCTGCTGCTGGGTGAGGATGAAGAGTCTGCTGCTGGGTGAGGATGAAGAGTCTGCTGGGTGAGGATGAGGATGAAGAGTCTGCTGGGTGAGGATGAAGAGTCTGCTGGGTGAGGATGAGGATGAAGAGTCTGCTGGGTGAGGATGAAGAGTCTGCTGCGTGAGGATGAAGAGTTTGCTGCGTGAGGATGAAGAGTCTGCTGCTGGGTGAGGATGAAGAGTCTGCTGGGTGAGGATGAAGAGTCTGCTGCGTGAGGATGAAGAGTCTGCTGCTGGGTGAGGATGAGGATGAAGAGTCTGCAGGATGAGGATGAAGAGTCTGCTGCTGGGTGAGGATGAAGAGTCTACTGCTGGGTGAGGATGAACAGTCTGCTGCTGGGTGAGGATGAAGAGTCTGCTGGGTGAGGATGAGGATGAACAGTCTGCTGGGTGAGGATGAGGATGAAGAGTCTGCTGGGTGAGGATGAGGATGAAGAGTCTGCTGGGTGAGGATGAAGAGTCTGCTGCGTGAGGATGAAGAGTTTGCTGCGTGAGGATGAAGAGTCTGCTGCTGGGTGAGGATGAAGAGTCTGCTGGGTGAGGATGAAGAGTCTGCTGGGTGAGGATGAAGAGTCTGCTGGGTGAGGATGAGAGAACATTTATTATGATTTGACAAGATATAAAGAAAATGTAGTTGATGTTTAAATCAGTGCTGAGTTTGTTTCTCTCATCCTGCCTACGTGATACACTGATGATGAGAAACACACACACACACACACACACTCTCCTCACTAGATGTTATCTGGCGATGCATCTGACTCATTATTGTCAGTCAGTCAAAGACAGAAAGAGTTTCAGGAGGATTGTATGAAATCAATTAAATTGTTACAAAGAAGATAAATATTTTATAGTTTTCTGTATAAAGTTCATCCTGGAGATGTTAAGTGTTTGTGAGTCATGTGTTTATTTAAAGTCATAAATCTTCTGTTTACATTGTGACTTTAGAAATCAGCTTTTATTATTAATAATTAACTGATTAAATTTGAAGGTTTAGATTAATATCACGACACTGCTTCTAGTTTAGCTTCTTTTTACTTTCTTTTTTTTTTAACTCTTTTTAATTGTATTTAAATGTTTTTGTTGCTTTTACATTTTAACTTGATGCTGTTTGTGTTTAATATAAACAATTTATATATATGTATATAACTATATATATATTTCACTAAGCCAAGTCTCAGATATTGCAATTACTGTGAATTTCTTGTCCAGTTTTGTTAAATTGTTTGATCTTTGAGAAGTTTGAACTGAGGTCATGGACAGATCTACAATAACACCCACTTTACTACTAATGCTGCAACAATCTGCCTATCAACCTCACACTCCATTGTACCGTCACTCGTGAATAAGACCAAGCAGTACCTCTCTCCCAACCCTGAGGGGGCACTCCACCTTTTCCAGCAGAGCACCATGGCTTCAGATTTGGAAGTGCTGACTCTCATCCAGACTGCTTTGCATTCGGCTGCAAACCGTCCCAGAGACTGTTGGAGGTCTTCACATGTAGAGTCCAACAGAACAACATCAACCACAAAAAGCAAAGAAGCAATTCTGAGCTCCCTAAGACACCCACCTCTTCCTGGCTGAGCCTTGAGATGGCCCTGGTGCACCATATTCCCACAGCACTATCCACAAAGTGCCCTGAGGGACATGGTCATACACCTTCTTCAAGTCCACAAAGCAAATGTAGACCGGATGTGTGAACTCCCATGAGCCATCAAGTACCCCTGCAAGAGTGAAGAGCTGGACCACTGTTCCAGGGCATGGAGGGAATCCACATTGTTCCACCTGAATCTGAGGTTCAACAATTGGCTGACCTTTCCAGCACCCTGAAGACGTGCGCCCAAGCAAGAAGCGAGAGTACAGCAGAAGACATCAACGACATGGCAGAGTTTGAGGTTACTATCGAACGTGAAGACTTGGTCCTTCTTCACTACTATTACCGGTCTCTGCCGGGGATAGATGTGCTCTGTGCGGGATCTTGTGCGACCACACGGTATTTCAGTCATCACGTGAGATTTCAACGATGTTAACAGCTTTAGCAGTAGCAGCAGAGTAAAAGCCATCAGGTAAGTGTTATTTTAATAAACTCCTGGTGTACTTACAAACTTTCCAATGCATCGATTTACGAGTAAAGACCCTATTTGTACTACTGTAGAAGTTTGATAACAATCCAGGCATTATTAGTGGGAGATACACTGTTGGTCCCGTTAGCGCCTGTACTAAGCCATTCCGCTGATGGCTCTAACTCCACCAATTAGATAGACGTAATGGTGCATATGATGCTAGGTTCGAAATTACGCCGAACCATTGCTTTAAGGTCAGCTGTTCTCCCCCCCGTTGAAAACAGTCGGGGCTTAGACGTGCTTCCCCTTCCTGACTCACCTGATGGTTTGCCAGAATTACTTTGAGGCCGACTGAAAGTCCTTCTCTGACATTGTTTTATAGTGTTAATTGATTTCCAGGCATAAACAGGCATCATCCACTGCCGTGTTGGTAAGAGTATTAACACTTGAAAAACGTCCCTTTCTAAATTTGAACAAATAAAACTGTGTAATTAAGTTGTGATAAACTATGGTCAGTTATTTAATAAATCATGATTCAATATTATAACTGATTGACAGCCTTAATTCTGATATATTTGGGTTAGTTTAGTTATTCTGTGTAATTTAGCCTTTAATTGTATTTGTTTCTTTCACATACCTCATTTTTATATTTTGATTTATGCCAACTGGCTCCTGTAACATTTTAATTTCCCATTGAAATGAATAAAGCATCCAGATGGTTCCTCAAGCAAACAAAACAACTCCAGGAAGTGACATTGTTTAAATAGTTTGGTTAATCAGTTGTTTCAGTTTTCAACACTATTCAACACAATTTCAAAGTGTTTGTCTGAGAACAAATGAAGACAGCCTTATTACTGTATATCATTTAATTAATCATCGTATTTGTACTTTTCAAGCAAAGATCACAAAGTGCAGAAAGAGGCATCATTAAAAAACAATCACATTTAAAAGAGCAGTATTGAAGGCACTTTCTTATAAAACCACCAACTAGGTATCAGTAGAGTAAAAGCAAAGATAAGGTCCTGATAAAGTTCATTCTGTTGTGCTCATAAGTGGTGATACAAAAGAATATCTCCTGTTGGTCATTAAAGGTTCCCTTAAACTTCATTGTTTGTCAGGCTGGGTCATATTGTTCTCATCATATGAGACAATACGGCTCATTTCAGCTGACACTAAAATTTATTTGCATTCTTAGGCAGTTCAGTTTAAGAGCTTTACACACATAAAACAGGGATTATTATTGTAATTATCAGTGTAGTGTTTGTATAGTGAGAGACAAAGAATTAATTTTCATAAAAACAAAAGATATAGTGATTCTCCACAGCTGGTCTTCATATTCATACTGAGACCACAGGAATTCCTGCTTTCTGATTGGCTGGCAGGTTTCTGTTTAAATCATATGTGTACACCTCAAATGTAGCTCTGACCAACAGTGTAAGCACTACTTTGTTAAATTACAGGTTACCATAGCAACAAGCTAACGATGGCATGAAGTTAAACTACAGTTGGATTGAACCTTCTCTCAGTCCAGAGGTAATAATAAGTGTCCTGAGTTCCTTGAATGCAGCTTTTACCCAGATGAACTGAACCTCTGCAGTTAATTTAAAGAGAAACACCTGAAATGTCATCAATACCACCTCATCCATATCAAGATAATCCCCAAAGCCAGAGTCAGGAAGATACGATAAACAAACCACAGAAACCAATCCATCCAGCCGTCCTGGTGGTACTTGCGATGTGAGGAATCCCTGAAAACACAGAAACACAGTCAACACTTTGAGTTCATGTTTCTTTCCAACAAACACAAATAACTAAACATGACAGGCTGTTCCACAGAAGAGGGAGAAACCAGCCTGACTTCAGCTTTAACCTGACTCTAACATTAACTGTACTATGAAGCAGGATTTGAGGTTTTAAATTATGGTGGCTCACATCTTACCAGGTACATCACCATGGTAACTGATGCTGAGCAGCTGACCTGCTCCAGGTCAACTTCAGAGCATCACAACCTGTCAACACCCCAACCATTAACCAATCAGATGACTGGAAATAAAGAGTCATCATTCCTAGAGTATCCTGCCCATTTAACATGTGGAAATAATTTCTAGTGATTCTTCTTCTTCTTTTGTTTGATCACAGGCTGTCGTTGACATTTCACTTTGTTGAATTTGTCTTCTTTCAGTCACTGAAACAGAAGTTTTCAGCAGGTAGTATCACTGTTTCATCTCTTATCATATGAAGTACTTCATTAGTGGTTCTGATGATGTTGCTCAGATGAGCCCAGATGATGAGCTGGTTGATAACCAGCTTGGTAGTTCTGGTTATCTGGACGGCCGATGTTCGGCTGAGTGAAGCCAGTTAATGAAAAGATGTTAAACTTGCTTCATAGTTCAGGCTTCAGGTTGTCCCATTGATCCCATTGATCCCATTGATCCCACTGATCCCACTGATTGTTATGAACCTTGTTGACTAATCAGGCTCATGCTGCTGTTTTAGGTCTGACATTAAGCTCACTGTGGAAGGACTCAGTCTGAAACAGCTTTATCATATTTTTTGGCATAAATCATGGCGTCTTCTCATGATATTTCATGTATTAGTTTAAGTTATGGCACCTTGAATCAATGGCCTGAGCTATGAAAATAAACCCTAAGTTACAGTAAACTGCTGTTTTCCTTTCAGCTGACTACAAGACGATTCAGACAACCAAAAATAAAATGGTATTGCTCATTTCTGTTTATAATATTTACATATTCCCGATGAAGTCGTCTCCAAAGTCGATCATTCGTCTCAGAGCGCTGAGGATCAGAGAGTCCACATCATTGACGATGTCGTTTTCTTCACTGTAGTTCTTCACAGGAAAGATGTAGTTCATCGGGATACCGACTACTGCGCTTAAGTCCTTCATCTACACATTAAAGAAACAACATTAATGAATGTGAAGTTGCAGTTTTTCTGTGCTGGAACTATTTTGAGTGCAAAGCTTCAGGTCACATTTCTGTACTGTGAGGATCTGCTCCTCAGTCCTTCTTCTCCAGTCCACCAGAGACCTTCAACCTTTTCTTTCTGTTATGTGAAGACTGGACTGTGTTGGAGAAGGCTGATTTTAGTTCTCTTTAAAAGACCATAAGGCATTTTATTATTCAAGTTGCCTTTATTAGTCAGTCTGTCTTTGTTTTCACTGTGGTCTGTACTCACAGCTTATACAGTTAAAAGGGATTCCTGGTTTTCTGTTCATTACATCAGAGAGGTTGTAGTGTTGCTTGTGTATTTATATTCATGTGTATTCTGTGGTGCTTCTATGCATGTCTGTTTATCATGAAGAGGATTATGTTTCAGGGTTTTTGGTGCTCCTCTCCAGCCTGTTTTCCCCTCTGCTCTTCTACACACCTGCTCTGCATCGAGCCTCGTTAGCTCTGAGTTCTCCCCACCTGCACCTCATCCCTGCTTTTGATCCTGTCTCCTACGTTTCTTTCAGCTGAGGGGTATTGCACGAAACCAAGATAAGGGATTAAGCCGGGATATGTTAGTTATCCTGGCTGAATTTAGCCTCAAGTCGGTTGCATGAAAGCAGGTTAAATTTATCCTGGCCCAGTTACTATGGTGATTTATTCTCTGCAGCTAGCCTGCTCCAGACCAGGCTAACAACCAGGCTAAGATTATTCCCAGGGATTCATCTGGCAGTTCTGTCAATCTTGTGACAAATAATTAATGGGTTTTACAGCATTTCCATGGTCTTTCTAAATATGTTGCATCATTTTAATTATCCTGCATTAAAATATTACAGATAGACTATATTGTCGTTTCATTAAAGTCTGTTGACTGTTTAATTGCAACAGTCATTTTATAGTCATTCATGCGGTATCATTATTGTGTATAATGTACAGTAGATTTACTTTGTACTATTTACTAGCCGATACTCACAATGTTACTTGGCTGCTTCCGAGGCTGAGCAGCATCTGGGTCCTGTTACACAGGTTATTTTCTATTAGCACCAAATCACTGACTTCATATCCATTATGGGCTAAATGAGCAAGACAGTTCCATAAAATTGACATGATACCTCAAGCCTGGAGTCCAGCAACACTGTCTCCTCATCTGCAGAAGTGCATCCTGCAGCTGCAGGTGTGCCTTCCCCCTGCCCTACACCTAATTATAATAATTGTTTGCACTTAATTATATTTCCTGAGTAGCATTCACTTTTACTTGTCACATTTAAATTAAAGTGTACAACTGTTGATTAGTGATGCTTAATTGTAATTTTGACAGTTCTAGTGGAGCACTGTTGTATTAATTGTACTTTTTTTTTTAAGTATATTTTTGGGCTTTTTACCTTTGATATACAGGTAAGTGGAGAGAGACAGGAAAACTGGAGACAGAGAGGGGGGAATGACAAGTAGGACAGGACCGCTTGGTGCAGGATTCAAACCAGGGTCGTCTGCAGCGAGGGCTGTAGCCTCAACACACGGGGCAGGTGCTCTACCCACTGAGCTATAGGCCTACTTAACCCATTAACTGTACATTAATTGCACTACTTAGCTATTGAGCCGGTCCGCGATTGTCTGCCAGGCTTTCTCCCTTTCCTTGATTACAGTGCTTGTGTTGCCTTTTTTTCTTATAATTTCTTTAACCTCATCATGAAATTCCATCAGGAGCTGTTGTTCAGCGGCCGTGAAGAATGACGTGCGACACCTTTCCAGTTTCCAATCTGTGATTCTGTGATCGATGCCGTGGGTCTATTTGAGAATGCTGTGAACACGCACTTATCCCAGCTATCTACACCTGGCTTGACATAGCCGCACCTTTTCATCCTGGCTCAGCAAACGTGCAACCGAATAAGTCAAGATGCGCCGGTCAAACTAGATCAAGCTGCGCTTGCTCAGTTATCCTGGATTTCTTTATTCTACTTTTGTGCAATACCCCTCTGTTCAGCTCTTCTTGTGTCAACAAGCTCACCTTTTGCTTCAGATGCTTGCTCTTATAAACGTTCCTCAGATCCTTTTCAGTTTCCCCACAGGCTTCGTCGATGTGTGTGATTATCGCCATCTGAGGAATCCCTGCAGAAACAGAAACACACTCAGCTCTTCAAACCTGACTCAAAGCGAACATGGTTTTAACCCTCCGCAGTCCGGCTTCATTTAGTTTCATTTTACTTTCTACATTCATGTTTGTCTTTGTACATTTTAAACCTCCACATGCATGGTCTCCTTTTTAAGCACAAACTCAGCCGTAAGTCTTGTTTGTTATTTTGTAAATTAAATGATAAAACTTAAGGAACCCAAATATGAGAAAAATGATAGATGATGATAAGTGTATCATCATCAATGTCCATTTTCTATTATGTTAGGCTGCTGCAGGTAAATCAGCAGCTGTCATTTGGTGTAAATGTCCTTCATCCTTTTATCTTCTCTTCTGTAAAATGATGAATATATGTTTATATTTTAAATGTTAGTCATGAAGGCGTTTATGGATCTAATAACATTTACTAATTATATTTAGTCCTGACCTTTATATTATGGACTGGATCAAACAGACAACTTACTCATAAAGTAACTTATGGACTCTGGATGGTTTAATGCTGGAGACCTGGGGCCTGTTTCAGAAAGCAGGTTTAGTGAGAACTCTGAGTTAGTTAACCCTGAGATGAGGGAAACTCTGGTTTTTCGGTTTCACAAAGCCCGTTCAGCTTAACTCTGAGTCAGTTACCCTGGCAACATACTCTGTGAACCTAACCTGCTCGCTGGCAGGTTTTCTTCAACTAACCCTGAGTTTCTCCTTCTTTTTAGTTGAAGCCCGCAGACTGAAGGAGCTGTCAGACATGGTGTGTCCTTTTCTTATAGAGTCAGTTAATATTGAAGCAAAAATACGAAGCATGAATCTCCGACAGAGGGTGATCGAACCCTGCTGGGATGTTTGATCTCTGATGATGTTCTGTTTGAGTGTTTCCATTTTTTTGTACAATCGATCATTTATCTGAACAATATTCTCAGCCCTCGTATCGTCTGTACGACACCACATGGACATGCTCTCAGTTCAGAATAAGTTCTCTGTTCAAGTTCATGTTTCCAAGGCAACCGTCTGTCGGGCTGTCACAAAGGCAATATTTGAAGGTGATTGATAGCCAAGTGGTTACTGCGCATGCTTCATAGTGTCGCTGGTTTGCTACCAGTGAGGAACTCTCTCTCTCTCTCTATACCAGCTACTGTTAAATTAAGGTGAAAGTGCCCAAACATAAATCTTTAAATAAAACTAAATTTGACTATTGCACTGAAACGTTTACACTTTTGTAGTGTTGTATGTATAAAGGCATGTAGGTGTTGCTTTCAAATAGACAATATTAAATACTGGCAGTGTTGGGATGGCTGAAGATTGACTCTCTTTTTATCTTAGAAGATTTCATCAACTACTGAAATATATATCACATGTTGAATGTAGCATTTAAATGCTGTTTAATGAGGTAGGGCAGGCTAAACAACACCACAATTGCTTGTAATCAATACCTTACTTGTTTGAGCTATATTTTTATATTTCATATTCAGTTGCTGCCAAATAGGCCTACGTTTTGTACCTGTTGGGGTCTGCATGAATGTTAAATGTGCCACGCACACACACACAGAATATAAATGTTGAATAAGTCGACCACTCGAGACAAAATGTTTCTCTTTTTTTTCATTAATACTCACTGTTGACTGTCAGTAATTTTCTGCCACATCAGCTCATGTTCTTTTGCTGCTGCTACTGTATTGCTTTTTTTCTTAAATATATTCTCATCATCTGCATGTATTCATTAATATTTCTAACTCCTTTGGGGAGAAGTGGGAGGACTGAGCCCTTGGTATCTCCTGTTGTCATGGTGAATCATGTTCTCTGTGCTCCATTGATGAGGGCTTGGTATCTCCTCATGTACAAGCTTCACTCAGAGTTACTTTGACTCAGAGTTGATTGAACTAACTGTTAACACTTGTTCTGAAACCCAAAACTCTGAGTTTGACAGCTCAGAGTTGGTCAACCTAGAGTTAAGGTTTTAACTCAGAGTTAGTTAAACCTGCTTCCTGAAACAGGCCCCAGGAGTTCAGATCAAGTTAACCTGAATAAAACCAGATCAGTGGCCACAAACACACTTTCAGTGAACTGTTCTCACCCAGGTCCCTGGCTGCCTCTCTGATCACCTTCATCTTCTCTAAAACTTTCACCTCTACTGCGTTAGCAGAGAGGATGCAAACCACAACGTGGACTTGATCGTCTGGAGAGGGGTATGGTTTGTATTTTGGATCGCCCGTTGACAGTGGAGACATTGGTTTGAACTGGAAAACAATGCAGAACCAAAATGAATGACACATTTTTATCAAGGATTAAACATTAATGATGAACATTGGACTAACTATTAAACAGAGAAATGGGAAACTTAATACTGAGCTTTCAGATCAGAGTGTGTATGTGTGATCCTAATAATGAGAATAAAAATAGACTGGAATATGTTGCACTTTGCACTGAAAGAGGAGCTGCTGGTTATAACCAATGCATGTAACTCACTGTGCATAAAGAAAGATTGGTCGAAAAGTGCAACTACCAATCATTTATTTACAAATTCTTTATTTATGTTCAAAGGCAATATCAGTACCAGTGGGGTGTAGTGATCATTATTTAGTGGTGCTTGTAACAAAGAAAAAGGTTCCATTTAAATACAATGTTCAAAATACTTGTTGGGAATATGTCATGTTTGTGTTAAATTTGGTCAAATCTCAGAGCTTTCTGCAGCAGAGAGGAAAGGTAGTTAATGTCTGATAAGGTCTATCTGATCCACATGTTGCATTAGAATGACCAGCTGCTAACTCACTGATCTTCGTGGTCCAGGCTCCTGATCACAGTAGAATAATATAACAGTTGTACCTTGTAACCGTCCTTCACATGTCCCATCATGGCCAGTTTGATGTCTTCAGCTCGGACGCCTCGCTCCGTCCCCTCCTCCAGACCCATGATGTCATTGAAGACTAACGGGTAGAAGCTGTCTGAGGTTCCTATTCGGATAGTATGAGTTTCATACTGAAACACAGAGAAACATACGTGGGATCTTTTTTTGAAGGTTAATTTAATAAATTCATACAGATGTATTAATATTTATCAGCCTCCATTGCTTTAAAGTTTCATCAAAGTGATATTAAATGCTTAAAATTTTTATAGTTATAAAAACAAAATAAAGTAATAAGGTAAAAGTAAAGTAAAGTAAATGAGGATAACTTTTGACACAGATCAAGGGTTCTTACTGTTGTGGTGAAACTCTGGTCAGAGGTGGTAGAGCTGGGAGCAGCAGGCTGAGTTATTCTGCCTCGGACCGTGGAGCTGACTGAGTTGATGAAGCTGGACTTTCCGGATCCGACCGGCCCGTACAGCAGAACTCTGACATGTTTGACTCTCTTGTTGATAGGTGTGTAATTCTGCACATACTGCAGATCACGCTCTTTGTCTCTGTCAACAAAATGACATTTGATTTCAGATGAAAATGATATATATATATAATGAGAGACCACCACCCCAGTCTGCCAATCCAGAGGCAGTGCCCCCGATGTCCACGCGATGCTGCAGAGTCGTGTCAACCATGACAGCCCCACAACATCCAGGTCCTTGAAGAACTTGGGGCAGATCTCATCCCCCCCGGGGCCCTCCCACCGAGGAGTTTTTTGACCACCTCAGCGACCTCCACCCCAGAGACAGGAGAGCCCACAACCGAGTCCCCAGGCCCTGCTTCCTTACCGGAAGGCGTGTCGGTGGGATTGAGGAGGTCTTCGAAGTATTCCTTCCACCGATCCACAACGTCCCGAGTCGAGGTCAGCAGCGCACCGTTCCCACCGTACACAGTGTTGACTGCGCACTGCTTCCCCCTCCTGAGACGCCGGATGGTGGTCCAGAATCTCTTCGAAGCCGTCCGGAAGTCATTTTCCATGGCCTCGCTGAACTCCTCCCATGTCCGGGTTTTTGCCTCAGCGACCGCCGTAGCTGCCCTCTCGCTACCCTCTCGCTACCCTCTCGTCTACCGGGGTAAACTCCAACATACAGGCACCAAGCCGGGGGGCAAAAAGTATTGCCCTCCTGCCCGGCGCCTCTCACCAGTGGCAACTCCAGAGTGGAAGAGAGTCCAACCTCTCTCTCTCGAGGAGACTGGTTCCAGAGCCCTTGCTGTGCGTCGAGGTGAGGCCGACTATATCTAGCCGGAACTTCTCAACCTCACGCACCAGCTCAGACTCCTTCCCCTCCAGAGAGGTGACGTTCCACGTCCCTAGAGCTAGCTTCTGCAGCCGAGGGTCGGACCGCCAAGGTCCCCGCCTTCGGCTGCCGCCCAGCTCACAACGTACCCAACCCCTTTGGTCCCTCCCACTGGTGGTGAGTCTGTGGGAGTGGGGTCCCATGTCCCCTCTTGGGCTGTGGCACCATGGGCGAAGGCCCGGCCACCAGGCGCTCGCCACCGAGCCCCACCTCCAGGCCTGGCTCAAGGGGGGGCCCCGGTAACCCATGTCTGGGCGAGGGACACAGAAAACCATTTTTTTATTCATCAATAGGGTCTTCTGGGCTACCCTTTGTCTGGCCCCTCCCACCGGACCTGTTTGCCATGGGAGACCCTACCAGGGGCATAAAAGCCCCCGACAACTGAGCTCCTGGGGTCATTTGGACACACAAACCCCTCCACCATGATAAGGTAGTAGCTCAAAGAGGGGTCATGAGCTTTGGGTAGTGACCGAAAGAACAAAATCGCTGGTATAAGCAGCTTCCTCCGTAGGCTGGCTAGGCTCTCCCTTAGAGATAGGGTGAGAAGCTCGGTCATCCGGGAGGAGCCCGGAGTAGCTCCGCGTTGAGAGGAGCCAGATGAGGAGGTTCGGGCATCTAGTCAGGACGCCTCCCGACCGCCTCCCTGGTGAGGTGTTCAGGGCCCGTCCCACCGGTAGGAGACCCAGGACACGCTGGAGAGATTATGTCTCTCGGCTGGCCTGGGAATGCCTCGGGGTCCCCCGGGAAGAGCTGGACGAAGTGGCTGGGGAGAGGGAAGTCTGGGCTTCCTGCTTAGTCTGCTGCCCCCGAGACCCGACCAGGATAAGCGGAAGAGGACGGTAACGGTATCCCATTTGTTGTCCATTGTAGATTTTCAGAAGTTTAATATATGGTCAACAGTGTAAAAATGACCTTCTTTGTTGTTGGTTGAGTGTTGATATGAGGTTCCTATACAACACTAATGACATGTTGCACTATTTGAGCCGTGTGCCTGAGCGCCTGGCGACAGCAGCACATAGGGGGCTGCATGAGCTTTTGTCTTGTTAATAAAAGGGTTAAATGAATAGTGTGTGGCTGTGCTCTCTGCTGAGGAACTCGTGGTGACATCCATGATCTGTAGGTTTGTGCACGAGGACAATCGTAATTGGGATAGCTGACTAGATCCTCTGTTGTCTGCAGCTTCTCTGAAGCTGTTTGTGCTGCTGCTCACTAAAACTACAAACATGTCGGTCACTCTCCATCCTTTGTGTTAAACAGCAGAGACATGAACTCACCCCCAAGGCATTTTTCTCCATGGTTCACTGAGAACTGAAGAGAAAACACATATTTTCATTAACATCGTGTCATTCTGTGTGAATAAAGATCAGAATTCAGAAACAAAGTAATGTAATGTCTTACGTGGAGAAGGCTTCGGCTCGGGTTCTACAAAGACAAACATTTAGGAAACATGAGAACATGTAATACAAGTAAGGGAAGACATACTCAGTACCAGCATATTATATAATTGTTGGTGTATTCATCTTTGCAACTCTAGATTTAAAGTTGCCTAATTTACTTATTTTGGTGGTATATGTTGTTATTAAATATATGTTTTATAATTTTCAATTTAGCTTTTTTTGAATTATAATGTTGATCATTTAGAAAAAAAAAGTTCAGTGGGGATGTACACATTTTACCAGAAGACCAGAAATGATTCCTGCCACTGTCTCTGGGTGTAATCAGATAATCATGAACTCAGTCTGGATGTAACGTTATATTCAAAGTAGTCACGTGACAAAAATATGATCACCTCCATCAGATTTCTGTTTTTAAGATATAAAATGTTCACAAAACCTTCAGCATCTCCATATCAAGGCCTAGTCGTTTTGTAATGTCATTTTGGTAGGTTTAGTTTTGTGTCTGGTCTACTTCCTGTTTTATTTGTGTGTGTGTGTGTGTGTATGTGTGTGTGTGTTTCGAGCTTGCCTCCCTTCCCCTCATGTGATACACCTGTCTCGTTAACTCCCAGTGTTTATATGTGGTGTGCTCTTTCTCTTCTGTGCCAGATTGTCTTGTCAGATTTCTGTCCGTGTTCCAGCGTCTGTTTCTCAGTGCTTATTCTGAGTGTTATTGACCAGTTTTGTTTTCAGATTATGAGATTTTACCCAGAGATTTTGTACCTCTGCCCTGTGTATTGCATTTTCTGTTTGTTTGGATTTTGGAGTGATCGAACGGTTTGAGAACTCTTCTTCTTTGTGTCCCTGTCTCTGCATTCTGAGTCCACCTGGTCTGTGCCTGATACTCCAGACAGAACAGACAGTGTTAACGTCTCTTTTTGATAGTTACACAGCTTATTATTACAGTCCTTTAGTTTTGATTATCTGCTGATGCAGAGTTTGCTCTGATACTTATATTTGCATAGCAACAGAAGACATTCAATGTTTATTCCATGTGTATGTATGGTTCAGGTCCTACTTGGAAGAGCGGAGTTATTTTGTGACCATTGGAAGTTATGAATCTGATCGAGTGGCTATGACGTGTGGAGTTCCTCAGGGGTCAGTTCTTGGACCCCTTGTGTTCAGTGTATATATGCTGCCCTTGGGTCAAATTCTGCAGAACTCTAATGTAGACTATCACAGTTATGCAGATGACACACAGATATACCTAGCACTGTCCCCAGATGACTACAGTCCAATACAGTCATTGTGTCACTGTTTAGAGCAAGTCACTAATGATGAACCAAAATTTCCTTCAATTAAATCAGGACAAAACTGAGGTCATTGTTTTTGGCAATAAAGAGAAGAGGATTGCTGTCAGTAAACATCTCTAGTCACTCTCTCTAAAACCTACGGACCAAGTCTGAAACCTTGGCGTGCTGATAGAGTCAGATCTGACCTTCAGCAGTCATATCAAATCAATCACCAAAACAGCTTCTATCAGCTTAAGAACATATCCAGAGTGAAGGGTTTTATGTCTCAAACAGACCAGGAGAAGTTGATTCATGCTTTCATCTCAATTAGACTCGACTACTGTTACGGTCTTCTGACTGGACTCCCACAAAAAAAACATTAAACAGCTGCAGCTCATTCAGAACGCCGCAGCTCGAGTTTTGATCAGAACAAAGAGATCAGAGCACATTACTCCAGTTCTAAAGTCTTTACACTGGCTCCCAGTCAGCTCTAAAGTCTTTACACTGGCTCCCAGTCAGCTCTAAAGTCTTTACACTGGCTCCCAGTCAGTTCTAAAGTCTTTACACTGGCTCCCAGTCAGCTCTAAAGTCTTTACACTGGCTCCCAGTCAGTTCTAAAGTCTTTACACTGGCTCCCAGTCAGTTCTCAAGTCTTTACACTGGCTCCCAGTCAGTTCTCAAGTCTTTACACTGGCTCCCAGTCAGTTCTAAAGTCTTTACACTGGCTCCCAGTCAGCTATAGAATAGATTTTAAAGTTCTGCTACTGGTCTACAAATCACTGAATGGTTTAGGTCCAGAATACATAAATGATATGTTAGTAGAATATAAACCCAGTAGAGCTCTGAGATCTACTGACTCAGGTCAGATAGTCGAGCCCAGAGCTCTGAGATCTACTGACTCAGGTCAGATAGTTGAGCCCAGAGCTCTGAGATCTACTGACTCAGGTCAGATAGTTGAGCCCAGAGCTCTGAGATCTACTGACTCAGGTCAGATAGTCGAGCCCAGAGCTCTGAGATCTACTGACTCAGGTCAGATAGTTGAGCCCAGAGCTCTGAGATCTACTGGCTCAGGTCAGATAGTTGAGCCCAGAGCTCTGAGATCTACTGACTCAGGTCAGATAGTTGAGCCCAGAGTTCAAACTAAACATGGTGAAGCAGCTTTTAGCTGTTATGCTGCACACAACTGGAACAAACTAGCAGCAGAACTGAAATCAGCCCCAACAGTGAACACTTTTAAATCCAGGTTAAAAACATTTCTCTTCTCCTGAGCTTATGATTGAGCTCTTCTAAAGCACTTTACATTTTAATCTTTAGTTTGCACTCTATGTCCTTTTAATGATTTTAAAGCTAATTTATTATTTTATGCTGCAATCATTTTATTTATGTCTTGCTATTTTTCTGTACTTTGTTTTTATTATGGGGGGGTGGGGTGGGGGTTAATTGTATGTTTTAAGTTTCTCAAATTACATGTTTTTCTGTTTTATGTAAAGCACATTGAATTGCCATTGTGTATGAAATGCGCTGTATAAATAAAACTGCCTTGCCTTGCCTTGCCTATGTGTGGCTACTAAACTTATCACAAGAGTTACTTAATCCAAACCCTGAATGTCCTGGATGAAAACCATTGATTGGTCATATGAAATGATTGATCTGATGTAAATGACAGTTAATTTTGTTGGCATAGATGCCTTTTATTTAGCAGCAAACAGACAGGAGACATGGGAGAGAAGGGACCATCAAGCTGAGAGAGCATGGGCGTCTGAGGCATGAAAATGTGCCGCTAGCTCGCAGGTGGTCGAGTTATTGGAGCCACGCAGCCGACTCCGGTCCATGTCACACCCCTCTCCTGTGTTTCCTGTCTGTCTACTGCTAAATAAAGGCGTCTGTGCCATAAGAAATCTTAAAAAAAGAAAATGTGCAACTGAACATGAGAAGCTGCCAGCTGAAATAACATTAATATAGTAATTATAATAATAATTGTACTTACGCTCGATACTGCTCTCCTTCAGGTTCTGAAAACACAAAACCAGAAGAAGTGAAGAAATGCATGAACACACACACACACACACACACACACACACACACACACACACACACACACACACACACACACAGTTATGTATTTTAAACATTATTGTCATGGATCATAAAAATCTATACAGCTCATTCTGATGGAAGCAAATAGACGACAGGAGAACTGAGGGAGCCCAGAACTCATTGAGCACTGTTCAGTCCAAACATTAACATATGAGAGCAGATTTATTAATAAGTAAAAGATTAAATGACAAGTTTTAAAACCAAGAGATTCACAGTCACACAAAAGATGAGAAAAAGCAAATGAATAATGACTCATATGAAAGACAGCAAAGACTGAAAGAATAAGATCCAATCAGGTGAGAAAGCTTAAATAAACTGTCTGAGAATTAAAGGAGTTGAGAATAAAGATAAAACATTCAGACACTGATCTCCTTACAATTATACTAAAGTTCCTCCAGTTCAACAAATACAGGTCATCAGCAGAGCAACGATAAGAGCCAGCTGATGGAGAATAAAGGGAGAACATAACAGGATTGATCCATGAGTGGACACAAAGAACAAAAAGTCTTTTTTCTCTACATGTTAGAAGGTTTCAGAGATTAACTGAACAGTACAGCAGATAGATGTCTGAATTTTAGTGGCTTTTCTTCATTCAATCCTTCTGTATTAATGTCCTGACTTAGATGATTCAGACGTCTCACTGTGGTTCAGTCCTGCTGCTCTTGCCTGTTCAGCCTTTCTCTGGAAGGATTTTACCTTGGCTCAGCAGCATTACCAACAAATTAACCCAGCAGTGAGTTAAAATCAGATTAAATAGATTTTGTTCTTAGAAGAGTGGACAGGACCACAGCTCCCAGCAGAGTTTCAGTGTTCAGGACTGAGGATAGTGAAGCAGTACAGCATGTTCACTCACCTGTGAGTCAGCTCCAGCATCATCTGTGGAAACAGGTGAAGTGAGTTAATGACAGAGGAGGAGCAAGTATTCAGATACAACAATCTAAAAATACTCCATTACTACACAATGCTGTTAAACTGATCTTAAAGTAACTGCAGCTGTTAAATAAATATAACTTATATAAGTATCAATAAGTAAAACATATATAAACAGAATATGTATAAACAGATATTAAAGTAAAGTACAAGCCCTCCAAAGAACAGATTGGTGTTTTTAAATGTCTTAATTTAACACTGAACCTGAAGATATTCTCTCTGAATCACACAACACTGTAAAATCTAAAGCCCTCCATCCAAAGTTCAGCTGAAAATAATATGAAGTTTAATAGAAGACAAAACTTTGAGTGTACCTGAAGGCCTGAAGAGATACCCAGCAATACCAATACCAACACCAATACCAACACCAAGAAGAACAACAACAAAAACAAAAAAAACAAAAAGACCAAGTGTGTTTTTGTTATTCTTGGGTGCCATCTTCTGCTGATCTCGTCCTCCAGACTCAGACTTGCTCCCTTCTTGGTTTTCTTGTATGTTTGGTCTGTGTTTATCTGCTGTGGTGTGAAAGAAACAAGCAATGAGACAAATGTGTTTTTCATGTTTTCTTTGGAGAGATCCTGGAAGCAGTGAGTTCTGACTAACAGCTGTCAAACTGGACATAAATACAGAGTTTGCAGCTTTAGTCTGTAACGTGAGTTTCAGAAATAACTCTACACAGGAACCAGAATCGATCCTTCATAGTTTCATTAAATCCTCCAACACCACCATCATCAAATATCAATACTCACAATGTTATTACAGGTTTTACTTTTACAGTACTCTATTTTCCATTTCTGCAGAAAATGATTATTTTTCCAGAAGCTCAGAGAGGAGCATCACGTTCCTCATCAGCATTAAGAGACTGACTCTTCCCTGTAGTGTTCACATTTCCAAGCAGACTCTGAACATCCATCCATCTTCTTCCGCTTTATCCGGGATCGGGTCTCGGGGGCAGCAGCCTAAGCAGGGAAGCCCAGACTTCCCTCTCCCCAGCCACTTCGTCCAGCTCTTCCAGGGGGACCCCGAGGCGTTCCCAGGCCAGCCGAGAGACATAGTCTCTCCAGCGTGTCCTGGGTCTCCTACCGGTGGGACGGGCCCTGAACACTTCACCAGGGAGGCGTCCGGGAGGCATCCTGACTAGATGCCCGAACCACCTCATCTGGCTCCTCTCGACGTGGAGGAGCAGCGGGTCTACTCCGAGCTCCTCCCGGATAACTGAGCTTCTCACCCTATCTCTAAGGGAGAGCCCAGGGCTGCCCTTTGTCACCGATCCTGTTCATAATTTTTATGGACAGGATTTCTAGGAGCAGCCAGGGTGTGGAGGGGGTCCGGTTTGGTGACCTCAGGATTGGGTCACTGCTTTTTGCAGATGATGTGGTCCTGTTGGCTCCATCAGACCGTGACCTCCAACTCTCACTGGATCGGTTCGCAGCCGAGTGTGAAGCGGCCGGGATGAGAATCAGCACCTCCAAATCCGAGGCCATGGTCCTCATCCGGAAAAGGGTGGAGTGCACTCTCCGGGTCGGGGATGAGATCCTGCTCCAAGTGGAGGAGTTCAAGTACCTCGGGGTCTTGTTCACGAGTGAGGGAAGGATGGAACGGGAGATCGACAGGTGGATCGGTGCGGCGTCTGCAGTAATGCGGACTCTGCACAGATCCGTCGTGGTAAAGAGAGAGCTGAGCCGAAAGGCAAAGCTCTGGATGTACCAGTCCATCTTCGTTCCTACCCTCACCTCTGGTCATGAGCTTTGGGTAGTGACCGAAAGAACAAGATCGCGGGTACAAGCGGCCGAAATGAGACTCTGAACAGTGCAGCCTAATTTCACATCTTTAATTATAGTATCTGAATTATTTGAGTTTAGACTTGAATATAATTATTAAATATTCAGCACTATGATTTTGTATTTGAGTTTGAGAACCTTAAAATAAGTAAATATATACTGGAAATTAACTTTATAATGTTACACATTTTTAAAGTAACTACAGAGAATTTCAGACCAAATGAATCCAGAAATATTTCAGTGCTGTAAATTCAGTCGTATTTAAACTTCAGTAGTGATTAAACTTTGTACATTTAATCATTTAATTGATATAATTCAGATTATTACAGCAAAGATTAGCTTCCATAGAATCACACCTGCATGAATTCCACTTCCAGTTCATATTCATTAAGGTTTTGAGTGAAATATGTGATAAATGAATCAGATGATATGTGACACACACTTGTCTCCTGTGTACAGATTTATACACACTGAACATCACTGGGTTAAAGTTTGATCCAGTTTGGGATCAGGTTAACTTTATCACTCAGTCACTGTGAGCCAGTGTTTCACACAACAAGCTTTAGCTCCAAACTGTCACAGATTGATTGTTTCTGCTACCAAACCATGTGCAGATGACATTCAAAAGATACACAAGTTATTACCAATCAATAACAGACTGAGACACGTCGGTTTATAAAGAGCAGAGCAGATTAGAACAAGCTTTAGTTTCCATCTCCAAACTAAAGTCCTAAAAGTTAAAGAAGCTGTAAAACTGCTGCTCATGTGACCTCATTAACATAAAAGCTTCATTAAGCACAGCTCACAGAGAGCATGGAGAGCTAACATGCTAACATGCTAACATCATACAGCACATGAAATAAATAAACTGAGGAGAGAAATCTTTACCTGCAGCTTTCAGTCTCTCTGCTGGTCTTCTTCTTCTTCTTCTGCAAAGTGGAGACAGACACGAGTGAAACTTCCTCCTTCCTTAAGCAAACCATGTGACTCAACAGAAAACCACGCTGCTGTGTGTCTGTGTGCTTTACGGGTGGACTGTGTGTACATTGTGTACTTTGCACTATGAATCCTGTGTGGACAGAAGAGAGTGAAAGTGAAAGTAACAGCTGAGAGTCAGTTGGTAACTTGTTGGCTTCACTTTGCTGCAGAGTAATAATAGTAATAATGATAATAATACGAACTGATGCAGCTTTTAGTATGAAAGTGAAATGAGTCTTTTTACTGATGATACCAAACATCAGACAGTCATGTCTGTAAGGTCTGAGGGAGCGCTGGCTGAAAGGGTTAACAGACGTTCACAAAGTGGATCTGACATTTATCAGAACATTAGGTTGTTTTTTCATTAAAATACACTAAAATAATAATAATCATATGTCATATACACTGCAGTCACCCTGGACAGAGAGGCATCCCCAGCCTAGAAAATAAATATCAATCTTTATTTATTTATTTAACATCAAATCACAACAGAAATCACCTAAATGCAATTTACACATACAGCAGGTCTACACTCTTTAATATCTCTCATTAATTATTAAATAACACATTTACACTGTATTCATACAACGTTATAATATAATGAACTCACAGACTCAGATGCTGTAGTTCTACTCTTTGTCCACTAGATGGAGCTACCTGACTGTCTCACTCTAATCAGCCCTCAACTAACAATGGGACTGGAGCGGATGTTTGTCAGAAACTCTGAGCTGCAGGCAAAGACAGAAAATGCTTCCTAGACAAAATGAAGTCAGTAACACACAGTTTGCTGCTGGGTGAGTATGAAGTTTAAATCAGTGCTGAGTTTGTTTCTCTCATCCTGCCTACGTGATACACTGATGATGAGAAACACACACACACACACACACACACACACACACACACACACACACACACACACACACACTCTCCTCACTAGATGTTATCTGGCGATGCATCTGACTCGTTATTGTCAGTCAGTCAAAGACAGAAAGAGTTTCAGGAGGATTGTATGAAATCAATTAAATTGTTACAAAGAAGATAAATATTTTATAGTTTTCTGTATAAAGTTCATCCTGGAGATGTTAAGTGTTTGTGAGTCATGTGTTTATTTAAAGTCATAAATCTTCTGTTTACATTGTGACTTTAGAAATCAGCTTTTATTATTAATAATTAACTGATTAAATCTGAAGGTTTAGATTAATATCACTACACTGCTTCTAGTTTAGCTTCTTTTTACTTTCTTTTTTTTTTAACTCTTTTTAATTGTATTTAAATGTTTTTGTTGCTTTTACATTTTAACTTGATGCTGTTTGTGTTTAATATAAACAATTTATATATATGTATATAACTATATATATATTTCACTAAGCCAAGTCTCAGATATTGCAATTACTGTGAATTTCTTGTCCAGTTTTGTTAAATTGTTTGATCTTTGAGAAGTTTGAACTGAGGTCATGGACAGATCTACAATAACACCCACTTTACTACTGATGCTGCAACAATCTGCCTATCAACCTGACACTCCATTGTACCGTCACTAGTGAATAAGACCAAGCAGTACCTCTCTCCCAACCCTGAGGGGGCAGTCCACCTTTTCCAGCAGAGCACCATGGCTTCAGATTTGGAAGTGCTGACTCTCATCCAGACTGCTTTGCATTCAGCTGCAAACCATCCCAGAGACTGTTGAAGGTCTTCACATGTAGAGTCCAACAGAACAACATCAACCACAAAAAGCGGAGTGAAGAGCTGGATCACTGTTCCAGGGCAGGGAATCCACATAAGCTTTTCTTGGGAGGTTGAGTAATGTGATCCCTCAATAGTTGGAGAACACCCTCCAGTCCCCTTTTTAAAAACGGAGACCACCATCCCATTCTGCTAGTCCACAGGCACTATCCCCAATCTCCATGCTACAATGAAGAGGTGTGACAGCCGTGACAGCCCAAGCAAGAAGCGAGAGTACAGCAGAAGACATCAACGACATGGCAGAGATTGAGGTTACTATTGAACGTGAAGACTTGCTCCTTCTTCACTTCTACTACTGGGGATAGATGTGCTCTGTGCGGGATCTTGTGCGACCACACAGTATTTCAGTGATCACGTGAGATTTCAACGATGTTTACAGCTTTAGCAGTAGCAGCCATCAGCCACCTTATTTTAATAAACTCCTGGTGTACTTACAAACTTTCCAATGCATCGATTTATGAGTAAAGACCCTATTTGTACTACTGTAGAAGTTTAATAACAATCCAGGCATTATTAGTGGGAGATACACTGTTGGTCCTGTTGGCGCCTGTACTAAGGCATTCCGCTGATGGCTCTAACTCCACCAATTAGATAGACGTAATGGTGCATATGATGCTAGGAACCACCAATTTAAGGTCAGCTGTTCTCCCCCCGTTGAAAACAGTCGGGGCTTAGACGTGCTTCCCCTTCCTGACTCACCTGATGGTTTGCCAGAATTACTTTGAGGCCGACTGAAAGTCCTTCTCTGACATTGTTTTATAGTGTTAATTGATTTCCAGGCATAAACAGGCATCATTCACTGCCATGTTAGTAACAGTATTACTGTATTAACACACATAAAAATGTCCCTTTCTAAATTTTAACAGATAAAACTGTGTAATTAAGTTGTGATTAACTATGGTCAGTTATTTAATAAATCATGATTGAATATTATAACTGATTGACAGCCTTAATACTGATATATTTGGGTTTGTTTAGTTATTCTGTGTAATTTAGCCTTTAATTGTATTTGTTTCTTTCATATACCTCATTTTTATATTTTGATTTATGCCAACTGGCTCCTGTAACATTTTAATTTCCCATTCCGTAATGAATAAAGCATCCAGATGGTTCCTCAAGCAAACAAAACAACTCCAGGAAGTGACATTGTTTAAATAGTTTGGTTAATCAGTTGTTTCAGTTTTCAACACTATTCAACACAATTTCAAAGTGTTTGTCTGAGAACAAATGAAGACAGCCTTATTACTGTGTATCATTTAATTAATCATTGTATTTGTACTTTTCAAGCAAAGATCACAAAGTGCAGAAAGAGGAATCATTAAAAAACAATCACATTTAAAAGAGCAGCATTGAAGGCACTTTTTATAAAACCACCAACTAGGTATCAGTAGAGTAAAAGCAAAGATAAGGTCCTGATAAAGTGCATTCTGTTGTGCTCATAAGTGGTGATACAAAAGAATATCTCCTGTTGGTCATTAAAGTTCCCTTAAACTTCATTGTTTGTCAGGCTGGGTCATATTGTTCTCATCATATGAGACAATACGACTCATTTCAGCTGACACTAAAATTAATTGGCATTCTTAGGCAGTTCAGTTTAAGAGGTTTACACACATAAAACAGGGATTATTATTGTAATTATCAGTGTAGTGTTTGTTTAATGAGAGACAAAGAATTAATTTAAATAAAAACAAAAGATATAGTGATTCTCCACAGCTGGTCTTCATATTCATACTGAGACCACAGGAATTCCTGCTTTCTGATTGGCTGGCAGGTGTCTGTTTAAATCATTTGTGTACACTTTAAATGTAGCTCTGATCAACAGTGTAAGCACTACTATGTTAAATTACAGGTTACCATAGCAACAAGCTAACTATGGCATGAAGTTAAACTACAGTTTGGATTGATCCTTCTTTCAGAGGTAATAATAAGTGTCCTGAGTTCCTTGAATGCAGCTTTTAACCAGATGAACTGAACCTCTGTAGTTAATTTAAAGAGAAACAACTGAAATGTCATCAATACCACCTCATCCTTATCCATATCAAGATAAACCCCAAAGCCAGAGTCATCAAGATACGATAAACAAACCACAGAAACCAATCCATCCAGCCGTCCTGGTGGTACTTGCGATGTGAGGAATCCCTGAAAACACAGAAACACAGTCAACACTTTGAGTTCATGTTTCTTTCCAACAAACACAAATAACTAAACATGGCAGGCTGTTCCACAGAAGAGGGAGAAACCAGCCTGACTTCAGCTTTAACCTGACTCTAACATTAACTGTACTATGAAGCAGGATTTGAGGTTTTAAATTATGGTGGCTCACATCTTACCAGGTACATCACCATGGTAACTGATGCTGAGCAGCTGACCTGCTCCAGGTTAACTTCAGAGCATCACAACCTGTCAACACCCCAACCATTAACCAATCAGATGACTGGAAATAAAGAGTCATCATTCCTAGAGTATCCTGCCCATTTAACATGTGGAAATAATTTCTAGTGATTCTTCTTCTTCTTTTGTTTGATCACAGGCTGTCGTTGACATTTCACTTTGTTGAATTTGTCTTCTTTCAGTCACTGAAACAGAAGTTTTCAGCAGGTAGTATCACTGTTTCATCTCTTATCATATGAAGTACTTCATTAGTGGTTCTGATGATGTTGCTCAGATGAGCCCAGATGATGAGCTGGTTGATAACCAGCTTGGTAGTTCTGGTTATCTGGACGGCCGATGTTCGACTGAGTGAAGCCAGTTAATGAAAAGATGTTAAACTTGCTTCATAGTTCAGGCTTCAGGTTGTCCCATTGATCCCATTGTTATGAATCTTGTTGACTAATCAGGCTCATGCTGCTGTTTTAGGTCTGACATTAAGCTCACTGTGGAAGGGCTCAGTCTGGAACGGCTTTATTCATTAGATCATATTTTTCGGCATAAATCATGGAGTGCAGTCATCTCATGATATTTCATGTATTAGTTTAAGTTATGGCACCTTGAATCAATGGCCTGAGCTGTGAAAATAAACCCTAAGTTCCAGTAAACTGCTGTTTTTCTTTCAGCTGACTACAAGACGATTCAGCCAGCCTGTTTCTGTAAGTGGAATAAGACTCCTGCTGTCCACATAGACAGCAACAGACTCCCTGTCTCCTTAAAATACAGACATGAACAATAACAGGAAACAACCAAAAATAAAATGTTATTGCACATTTCTATTTATAATATTTACATATTCCCGATGAAGTCGTCTCCAAAGTCGATCATTCGTCTCAGAGCGCTGAGGATCAGAGAGTCCACATCATCAACGATGTCGTTTTCATCACTGTAGTTCTTCACAGGAAAGATGTAGTTCATCGGGATACCGACTACTGCGCTTAAATCCTTCATCTACACATTAAAGAAACAACATTAATGAATGTGAAGTTGCAGTTTTTCTGTGCTGGAACTATTTTGAGTGCAAAGCTTCAGGTTACATTTCTGTACTGTGAGGATCTGCTCCTCAGTCCTTCTTCTCCAGTCCACCAGAGACCTTCAACCTTTTCTTTCTGTTATGTGAAGACTGGACTGTGTTGGAGAAGGCTGATTTTAGTTCTCTTTAAAAGACCATAAGGCATTTTATTATTCAAGTTGCCTTTATTAGTCAGTCTGTCTTTGTTTTCACTGTGGTCTGTACTCACAGCTTATACAGTTAAAAGGGATTCCTGGTTTTCTGTTCATTACATCAGAGAGGTTGTAGTGTTGCTTGTGTATTTATATTCATGTGTATTCTGTGGTGCTTCTATGCATGTCTGTTTATCATGAAGAGGATTATGTTTCAGGGTTTTTGGTGCTCCTCTCCAGCCTGTTTTCCCCTCTGCTCTTCTACACACCTGCTCTGCATCGAGCCTCGTTAGCTCTGAGTTCTCCCCACCTGCACCTCATCCCTGCTTTTGATCCTGTCTCCTACGTTTCTTTCAGCTGTTCAGCTCTTCTTGTGTCAACAAGCTCACCTTTTGCTTCAGATGCTTGCTCTTATAAACGTTCCTCAGATCCTTTTCAGTTTCCCCACAGGCCTCGTCGATGTGTGTGATTATCGCCATCTGAGGAATCCCTGCAGAAACAGAAACACACTCAGCTCTTCAAACCTGACTCAAAGCGAACGTGATCAACTGAAACCTGGTTTTTAGCAGTCTGGCTTCATTTAGTTTCATTTTACTTTCTACATTCATGTTTGTCTTTGTACATTTTAAACCTCCACATGCATGGTCTCCTTTTTAAGCACAGCCATAAGTCTTGTTTATTATTTTGTAAATTAAATGATAAAACTTCAGGAACCCAAATATGAGAAAAATGATAGATGATGATAAGTGTACATGTTTTAGTGATAATCATCAACTGTTTCTATGGTTATGGTTGGAAAACAATCCAGTTTGATTATTCATACACACAGATCCAACAGAAAATTAAAATGTAATTCGTGTTAAGTTGAAAAGTATATAAGCCTGTAAGTCACTGAAAATATGAACATCTAATCTTTTTTGTGAGACATAAAGTCAGTTCAAAGTAACAGCTGAACAATCTATTTGTAGGAAAGGAAAGTTTCCATTTTCTATTATGTTAGACCGCTGCAGGTAAAACAGCAGCTGTCATTTGGTGTAAATGTCCTTCATCCTTTTATCTTCTCTTCTGTTCCCAATAAAATTATGAATATATGTAATATGTAATATTATGTATATTTTAAATGTTAGTCATGAAGGCGTTTACGGATCTAATAACATTTACTAATTATATTTAGTCCTGACCTTTATATTATGGACTGGATCAAACAGACAACTTACTCATGAAGTAACTTATGGACTCTGGATGGTTTAATGCTGGAGACCAGGAGTTCAGATCAAGTTAACCTGAATAAAACCAGATCAGTGGCCACAAACACACTTTCAGTGAACTGTTCTCACCCAGGTCCCTGGCTGCCTCTCTGATCACCTTCATCTTCTCTAAAACTTTCAGTTCTACTGCGTTAGCAGAGAGGATGCAAACCACAACGTGGACTTGATCGTCTGGAGAGGGGTATGGTTTGTATTTTGGATCGCCCGTTGACAGTGGAGACCTTGGTTTGAACTGGAAAACAATGCAGAACCAAAATGAATGACACATTATATCAAGGATTAAACATTAATGATGAACATTGGACTAACTATTAAACAGAGAAATGGGAAACTTAATACTGAGCTTTCAGATCAGAGTGTGTATGTGTGATCCTAATAATGAGAATAAAAATAGACTGGAATATGTTGCACTTTGCACTGAAAGAAGAACTGCTGGTTATAACCAATGCATGTAACTCACTGTGCATTAAGAAAGATTGGTCCAAAAGTGCAACTTATACCAATAATTTATTTACAAATTCTTTATTTATGTTCAAAGGCAATATCAGTACCAGTGGGGTGTATTGATCATTATTTAGTGGTGCTTGTAACAAAGAAAAAGGTTCCATTTAAATACAATGTTCAAAATACTTGTTGGGAATATGTCATGTTTGTGTTAAATTTGGTCAAATCTCAGATTTCTGCAGCAGAGTGGAGAGGTAGTTAATGCTGATAAGATCTATCTGACCCAAATGTTGCATTAGAATGACCAGCTGCTAACTCACTGATCTTCGTGGTCCAGGCTCCTGATCACAGTAGAATAATATAACAGTTGTACCTTGTAACCGTCCTTCACATGTCCCATCATGGCCAGTTTGATGTCTTCAGCTCGGACGCCTCGTTCCGTCCCCCCCTCCAGACCCATGATGTCATTGAAGACTAACGGGTAGAAGCTGTCTGAGGTTCCTCTTCTGATATCATGAGTTTCATACTGAAACACAGAGAAACATACGTGGGATCTTTTTTTCAAGGTTAATTTAAGGAAATGACTGAATCAATGAAAGTAATCTTTAATAAATTCATACAGATGTATTAATATTCATCAGCCTCCATTGCTTTAAAGTTTCATCAAAGTGATATTAAATGCTTAAAATATTTAAGTTGTTAAAATAAAGTAATAAAAACCTTGATTGAGGATAACTTTTGACACAGATCAAGAGTTCTTACTGTTGTGGTGAAACTCTGGTCAGAGGTGGTAGAGCTGGGAGCAGCAGGCTGAGTTATTCTGCCTCGGACCGTGGAGCTGACTGAGTTGATGAAGCTGGACTTTCCGGATCCGACCGGCCCGTACAGCAGAACTCTGAGGTGTTTGACTCTCTTGTTGATAGGTGTGTAATTCTGCACATACTGCAGATCACGCTCTTTGTCTCTGTCAACAAAATGACATTTGATTTCAGATGAAAATGATATATATATATAATGAGAGACCACCACCCCAGTCTGCCAATCCAGAGGCACTGCCCCTGATGTCCACGCGATGCTGCAGAGTCGTGTCAACCATGACAGCCCCACAACATCCAGGTCCTTGAGGAACTCGGGGCAGATCTCATCCACCCCCGGGGCTTTCCCACCGAGGAGCTTTTTAACCACCTCGGCGACCTCCACCCCAGAGATAGGAGAGCCGACACCCGAGTCCCCCGGCCCTGCTTCCTTACCGGAAGGCATGTCTGTGGGATTGAGGAGGTCTTCAAAGTATTCCTTCCAACGATCCACAACGTCCCGAGTCGAGGTCAGCAGCGCACCATCCCCACCGTACACAGTGTTGACGGCGCACTGCTTCCCCCTCCTGAGACGCTGGATGGTGGTCCAGAATCTCTTCGAAGCCGTCTGGAAGTCGTTTTCCATGGCCTTGCCGAACTCCTCCTATGTCCGGGTTTTTGCCTCAGCGACCGCCGCAGCTGCACTCCGCTTGACCTGCCGGTACCTGCCTGCTGCCTCCGGAGTCCTACAGGCCAATAAGGTCCTATAGGACTCCTTCTTCAGCTTGACGGCATCCCTCACCGCCAGTGTCCACCAGCGGGTTCGGGTATTGCCGCCACGACAGGCACCGACCACCTTGCGGCCACAGCTCCGGTCGGCCGCCTTAACAATGGAGGCACGGACCATGGCCCACTCGGACTCAATGTCCCCCGCCTCCCCCGGTACGTGGTCGAAGCTCTCCCGGAGGTGGGAGTTGAAACTCTCTCTGACAGGAAACTCTGCCAGACGTTCCCAGCAGACCCTCATAATACGTTTGGGTCTGCCAGGTCTGACTGGCATCCTCCCCCACCATCGGAGCCAACTCACCACCAGGTGGTGATCAGTTGACAGCTCCGCCCCTCTCTTCGCCCGAGTGTCCAAGACATGCGGCCGCAAGTCCAACGACATGACTACAAAGTCAATCATGGAACTGCGGCCTAGGGTGTCCTGGTACCAAGTGCACATATGGACCCCCTTATGCTTGAACATGGTGTTCGTTATGGACAATCTGTGACAAGCACAGAAGTCCAATAACAGAACACCGCTCAGGTTCAAATCGGGGGGGCCGTTCCCCTCAGTCACCCCTCCAGGTCTCACTGTCGCTGCCAACGTGAGCGTTGAAGTCCCCCAGCAGAACGAGAGAATCCCCAGAGGGAGCACTCTCCAGCACCTCCTCCAAGGAGTCCAAGAAGGGTGGATACTCTGAGCTGCTGTTTGGACAATAGGCACAAACAACAGTCAGGATCCGTCCCCCCACCCGAAGGCAGAGGGAGGCTACCCTCTCGTCTACCGGGGTAAACTCCAACATACAGGCACCAAGCCGGGGGGCAGTAAGTATTGCCACCCCTGCCCGGCACCTCTCACCAGTGGCAATGCCAGAATGGAAGAGAGTCCAACCCCTCTGGAGGAGACTGGTTCCAGACTGGTTCCAGAGCCCTTGCTGTGCGTCGAGGTGAGGCCGACTATATCTAGCCGGAACTTCTGAACCTCACGCACCAGCTCAGACTCCTTCCCCACCAGAGAGGTGACGTTCCACGTCCCTAGAGCTAGCTTCTGCAGCCGAGGGTCGGACCGCCAAGGTCCCCACCTTTGGCTGCCGCCCAGCTCACAACGTACCCGACCCCTTTGGTCCCTCCCACTGGTGGTGAGTATGTGGGAGCGGGGTCCCATGTCCCCTCTTGGGCTGTGGCACCATGGGCGAAGGCCTGGCCACCAGGCGCTCGCCACCGAGCCCCACCTCCAGGCCTGGCTCCAGGGGGGGCCCCGGTAACCCACGTCTGGGCGAAGGGACACAGAAAACCATTTTTTATTCATCAATAGGGTCTTCTGGGCTATCCTTTGTCTGGCCCCTCCCCCCGGACCTGTTTGCCATGGGAGACCCTACCAGGGGCATAAAAGCCCCTGACAACTGAGCTCCTGGGGTCATTTGGACACACAAACCCCTCCACCACGATAAGGTAGTAGCTCAAGGAGGGGTCATGAGCTTTGGGTAGTGACCGAAAGAACAAAATCGCGGGTACAAGCGGCCAAAATGAGCTTCCTCCGTGGGCTGGCTGGGCTCTCCCTTAGAGATAGGGTGAGAAGCTCAGTTATCCGGGAGGAGCTCGGAGTAGCTCCGCGTTGAGAGGAGCCAGATGAGGCGGCTCAGGCATCTAGTCAGGATGCCTCCCGGACGCCTCCCTGGTGAGGTGTTCATGGCCCGTCCCACCGGTAGGAGACCCAGGACACGCTGGAGAGACTATGTCTCTCGGCTGGCCTGGGAACGCCTCGGGATCCCCCGGGAAGAACTGGACGAAGTGGCTGGGGAGAGGGAAGTCTGGGCTTCCTGCTTAGTCTGCTGCCCCCGAGACCCGACCAGGATAAGCGGAAGAGGACAGTAACGGTATCCCATTTGTTGTCAAATGTAGATTTTCAGAAGTTCAATATATGGTCAACAGTGTAAAACTGACCTTCTTTGTTGTTGGTTGAGTGTTGATATGAGGTTCCTATACAACACCAATGACATGTTGCACTATTTGAGCCGTGTGCCTGAGCGCCGGGCAACAGCAGCACACAGGGGGCTGCATGAGCTTTTGTCTTGTTAATAAAAGGGTTAACTGAATAGTGTGTGGCTGTGCTCTCTGCTGAGGAACTCGTGGTGACATCCATGATCTGTAGGTTTGTGCACAAGGACAATCGTAATTGGGTTAGCTGACTAGATCCTCTGTTGTCTGCAGCTTCTCTGAAGCTGTTTGTGCTGCTGCTCACTAAAACTACAAACATGTCGGTCACTCTCCATCCTTTGTGTTAAACAGCAGAGACATGAACTCACCCCCAAGGCATTTTTCTCCATGGTTCACTCAGAACTGAAGAGAAAACACATATTTTCATTAACATCGTGTCATTCTGTGTGAATAAAGATCAGAATTCAGAAACAGAGTTTAATGTCTTACGTGAAGGCTTCGGCTCGGGTTCTATAAAGACAAACATTTAGGAAACATGAGAACATGTAATACAAGTAAGGGAAGACATACTCAGTACCAGCATATTATATAATTGTTGGTGTATTCATCTTTGCAACTCTAAATTTAAAGTTGCCTAATTTACTTATTTTGGTGGTATATGTTGTTATTAAATATATGTTTTATAATTTTCAATTTAGCTTTTTTTGAATTATAATGTTGATCATTTAGAAAAAAAAGTTCAGTGGGGATGTACACATTTTACCAGAAGACCAGAAATGATTCCTGCCACTGTCTCTGGGTGTAATCAGATAATCATGAACTCAGTCTGGATGTAACGTTATATTCAAAGGAGTCGCATGACAAAAATATGATCACCTCCATCAGATTTCTGTTGTGTGTGTGTGTGTGTGTGTGTTTCGCCTCATGTGATACACCTGTCTCTTTAACTCCCAGTCTTTATATGTGGTGTGCTCTTTCTCTTCTGTGCCAGATTGTCTTGTCAGATTTCTGTCCGTGTTCCAGCGTCTGTTTCTCAGTGTTTATTCTGAGAGTTATTGACCAGTTTTGTTTTCAGATTATGAGCTTTTACCCAGAGATTTTGTACCTCTGCCCTGTGTATTGCATTTTCTGTTTGTTTGGATTTTGGGCTGATCGAACAGTTTGAAAACTCTTCTTCTTTGTGTCCCTGTCTCTGCATTCTGAGCACATCTGGTCTGTGCCTGATACTCCAGACAGAACAGACAGTGTTAACGTCTCTTTTTGATAGTTACACAGCTTATTATTACAGTCCTGTAGTTTTGATTATCTGCTGATGCAGATTTTGCTCTGATACTTATATTTGCATAGCAACAGAAGACATTCAATGTTTATTCCATGTGTATGTGTAGCTACTAAACTTATCACAAGAGTTACTTAATCCAAATCCTGAAGGTCCTGGATGAAAACTATGGATTGGTCATATGAAATGATTGATCTGATGTAAATGACATAGACGCCTTTTATTTAACAGTACACAGACAGGAAACATGGGAGAGAAGGGACCATCAAGCTGAGAGAGCATGGGCGTCTGAGGCATGAAAATGTGCCGCTAGCTCGCAGGTGGTCGAGTTATTGGAGCCATGCAGCCGACTCCGGTCCTTTGCTGCATGTCACACCTCTCTCCTGTGTTTCCTGTCTGTCTACTGATAAATAAAGGCGTCTGTGCCATAAGAAATCTTAAAAAAAGAAAATGTACAACTGAACATGAGAAGCTGCCAGCTGAAATAACATTAATATAGTAATTATAAATAATTGTACTTACGCTCGATACTGCTTTTCTTCAGGTTCTGAAACACAAAACCAGAAGAAGTGAAGAAATGCATGAACACACACACACACACACACACACACACAGTTTTGTATTTTAAACATTATTTTCATGGATCATAAAATCTATATAGCTCATTCTGATGGAAGCAAATCGATGACAGGAGAACTGAGGGAGCCCAGAACTCATTTGAGCACCGTTCAGTCCAAGAGAGCAGATTTATAAATAAGTAAAAGATGAAATGACAAGTTTTAAAACCAAGAGACTCACAGTCACACAAAAGATGAGAAAAAGCAAATGAATAATGACTCATATGAAAGATAGCAAAGACTGAAAGAATAAGATCCAATCAGGTGAGAAAGCTTAAACAAACTGTCTGAGAATTAAAGGAGTTGAGAATAAACGTAAAACATTCAGACACTGATCTCTTTACAATTATACTAAAGTTCCTCCAGTTCAACAAATACACAGCAGAGCAACGATAAGAGCCAGCTGATGGAGAATAAAGGGAGAACATAACAGGATTGATCCATGAGTGGACACAAAGAACAAAAAGTCTTTTTCACATTTTCTCTACATGTTAGAAGGTTTCAGAGATTAACTGGACAGTACAGCAGATAGATGTCTGAATTTTATTGGCTTTTCTTCATTCAATCCTTCTGTATTAATGTCCTGACTTAGATGATTCAGACGTCTCACTGTGGTTCAGTCCTGCTGCTCCTTCCTGTTCAGCCTTTCTCTGGACGGATTTTAACGTGGCTCTCTGAGGCAGCATTACCAACAAATTAACCCAGCAGTGAGTTAAAATCAGATTAAATAGATTTTGTTCTTAGAAGAGTGGACAGGACCACAGCTCCCACAGCTCCCAGCAGAGTTTCAGTGTTCAGGACTGAGGATAGTGAAGCAGTACAGCATGTTCACTCACCTGTGAGTCAGCTGTGGAAACAGGTGAAGTGAGTTAATGACAGAGGAGGAGGAAGTATTCAGATACAACAATCTAAAAATACTCCATTACTAAACAATGCTGTTAAACTGATCTTAAACTAACTGCAGCTGTTAAATAAATATAACTTATATAAGTATCAATAAGTATAAACACATATAAACAGAATATGTATAAACAGATATTTAAGTAAAGTGCAAGCCCTCCAAAGAACAGATTGGTGTTTTTAAATGTCTTAATTTAACACTGAATCTGAAGATATTCTCTCTGAATCACACAACACTGTAAATATAAAGCCCTCCATCCAAAGTTCAGTTGAAGATAATATGAAGTTTAATAGAAGACAAAACTTAGAATGTACCTGAAGGCCTGAAGAGATACCCAGCAATACTAATAACACCAACACCAGCAACAATAATAATAACAGCACCAATAATAACACCAAGTGTGTCGTCTTTGTTATTCTTCTCGGGGGCCATCTTCCTCCAGACTCAGACTTGTTCCTTTCTTGGTTTTCTTGTATGTCTGGTCTGTGTTTATTTGCTGTGGTGTGAAAGAAACAAGCAATGAGACAAATGTGTTGTTCATGTTTTCTTTGGAGAGATCCTGGAAGCAGTGAGTTCTGACTAACAGCTGTCAAACTGGACATGAATCCAGAGTTTGCAGCTTTAGTCTGTAACGTGAGTTTCAGAAATAACTCTACACAGGAACCAGAATCGATCCTTCATAGTTTCATTAAATCCTCCAACACCACCATCATCAAATATCAAAACTCACAAGGTTTTACTTTTACCTCGTGTTCATAAATGTGATTCGACTCATTTGTCCAGATTTAACAGGATAAATGGTTTGATTCAATCTGAACATGGTTAATATTGATAATGCTGAAAGCTCCTCTGAATCGCTGCTTTTCATACCAAAATGTTTCATCTGGATTCAGACTCAGAGCCACTGAGGTATTTATCTCACCTGCAGCTGATAGTCGATATACAGTATCTCACAAAAGTGAGCACACCCCTCACTTTTTTGCAAATATTTTATTATATCTTTTCATGGGACAACACTACAGAAATGAAACTTTGATATGCGTGTACAGCTTGTATAGCTTATAGATTTACTGTTCAATTGTATCAAAGTTTCATTTCTACAGTATTGTGTAATAATAATTAAAGCTGCAAGCAGCGGTGAGCGGGCCCTGTCGGTTTACTGATAATAATAATGTATTTTATTTAAAGGCGCCTTTCAAAGCACTCAAGGACTCCTTACACATATAACACAACAACAGTACATCAAACATCATGTAATTTAAAAGATTGGTCTATTTTCCATTTCTGCAGAAAATGATTATTTTTCCAGAAGCTCAGAGAGGAGCATCACGTTCCTCATCAGCATTAAGAGACTGACTCTTCCCTGTAGTGTTCACATTTCCAAGCAGACTCTGAACAGTGCAGCCTAATTTCGTCATATTTAAACTTCAGTAGTGATTAAACTTTGTACATTTAATAATTTAATTGATATAATTCAGATTATTAGGAAAGATTGGTTTCCATAGAATCACACCTGCATGAATTCCACTTCCAGTTCATATTCATGAAAGTTTTGAGTGAATTATGTGATAAATGAATCAGATGATATGTGACACACACTTTGTCTCCTGTGTACAGATTTATACACACTGAACATCACTGGGTTAAAGTTTGATCCAGTTTGGGATCAGGTTAACTTTATCACTCAGTCACTGTGAGCCAGTGTTTCACACAACAAGCTTTAGCTCCAAACTGTCACAGATTGATTGTTTCTGCTACCAAACCATGTGCAGATGACATTCAAAAGATACACAAGTTATTACCAATCAATAACAGACTGAGACACGTCGGTTTATAAAGAGCAGAGCAGATTAGAACAAGCTTTAGTTTCCATCTCCAAACTAAAGTCCTAAAAGTTAAAGAAGCTGTAAAACTGCTGCTCATGTGACCTCATTAACATAAAAGCTTCATTAAGCACAGCTCACAGAGAGCATGGAGAGCTAACATGCTAACATGCTAACATCATACAGCTCATGAAATAAATAAACTGAGGAGAGAAATCTTTACCTGCAGCTTTCAGTCTCTCTGCTGGTCTTCTTCTGCTGCTGCTGCAAAGTGGAGACAGACACGAGTGAAGCTTCCTCCTTCTTTAAGCAAACCACGGACTTAACAGAAAACCACACTGCTGTGTGTCTGTGTGCTTTACGGGTGGACTGTGTGTACTGTGTGTACTTTGTACTATGAATCCTACGTGGACAGAAGAGACTGAAAGTGAAAGTAACAGCTGGGAGTCAGTAAGTTGTTGGCTTCACTGTGCTGCAGAACCAAGTAATAATAATACGAACTGATGCAGCTTTTAGTATGAAAATGAAATGAGTCTTTTTACTGATGATACCAAACATTCTCTGAGTGGCATCAGACAGTCAGGTCTGTAAGGCCTGAGGGAGGAAAGGGTTAACAGGCGTTTATAAAGTGGATCTGACATTTATTATAACATTAAGTTGTTTTTTATTAACCTTTTCATCATTAACCCTTTATAGGACACTCATTGAAAGGAAGGGAGGAAGGAGGGATGGAAGGAAGGAAGGAAGGTAGGGGGGAGGAAAGAAAGAGAGAAGGAGGGAGGGAGGACGGGAAGAAAGAAGGAAGGAAGGAAGAAGAAAGGGGGGTGGAGGAAGGAAAGAAGGAAGGGAGGAGAGAAGGAGGGAGGGAGGAAGAACAGATGGAAGGAAGGAAAGGAAGGAAGGAAGGACGGAGGAAGGAAAGAAGGAAGGGAGGAGAGAAGGAGGGAGGGAGGAAGAACAGATGGAAGGAAGGAAAGGAAGGAAGTACGGAGGAAATAAGGAACGAGGGAGGGAGAAAGGAAAAGAGGAAGGAAAGGAAGGAAGGACGGAGGAAATAAGGAACGAGGGAGGGAGAAAGGAAAAGAGGAAGGGAAGAAAGAAGGCAGGGAGGAAGGAAAGGAAGGAAGGATATTTTGGGATATTTACAGAAGTTACCAAATATAATTATTTGTCCAATAAAGGGTTAAAATACACTAAAATAATAATAATAATAATAATAATCATAATAATCATAATAATCATATGTCATATACACTGCAGTCACCCTGGACAGAGAGACGTTCCCAGCCTAGAAAATAAATATCAATCTTTATTTATTTATTTAACATCAAATCACAACAGAAATCACCTAAATGCACTTTACACATACAGCAGGTCTAGACTCTTTAATATCTCTCATTAATTATTAAATAACACATTTACACTGTATTCATACAACGTTATAATATAATGAACTCACAGACTCAGATACTGTAGTTCTACTCTTTGTCCACTAGATGGAGCTACCTGACTGAAGCTGTAGTTCTACTGTTTGTCCACTAGATGGAGCTACCTGACTGAAGCTGTAGTTCTACTCTTTGTCCACTAGATGGAGCTACCTGACTGAAGCTGTAGTTCTACTCTTTGTCCACTAGATGGAACTACCTGCCTGACTCTAACCATCCCTCCCCTCACCATGGGACTGCAGCGGAGCAGGAACTCTCTCTGCTCTCTGAAACATGAATCAAGCTTTAATCACATTTATTGATCAGATTATTGATTATTGCTTTAAACACATCTGAGCTTCAGTGTTTGGTAGAAACTCTTTTTATGAGGAGAACAAACTGTGAATATGAACAGTATGAGAGGAGAGAATACACGCACTCACACACACACAAACGCACACACAGACACACACACACACACACACACACACACACACACACACACACACTCTCACACTCACACACACACTCACGCACACTCTCACACTCACACACACACTCACGCACGTGCACGCACACACAAATGCATGTGCACGCACACACACTCACTCACACACACACACACACACACACACACACACACGGACACACACACTCACACATACATACACACACACACACACACACACACACCTCCCCAGACCTACTCACCCCCCAGACCTACTCACCCACCAGTGCATTCACGGACATGCCCCCCTATAGCTTAAAGAACTCCTCACCCCCCAGACCTACTCACCCCCCAGAACTCCTCACCCCCCAGACCTACTCACCCCCCAGACCTCCCCAGACCTCCTCACCCCCCAGACCTCCTCACCCCCCAGACCTCCTCATGCACCCTTCACTCTGAAAACATAAAGACCCTCCTCACCCCCCCAGAGCCAAGCCCCTCACCATGGCTCCACTGACCCCCCGAGGGTCCCACACAGAGACCTAAAAACTGATCTCTTTACCAAAGCATGTTGCTGAGTGTCTTTTATACGTTCTCTTTTTAACCTTTTATTTTTATTGTATATTCTGCTCTGAAGCACTTTGAGATTGTTGAAATGTAAAATATATACAAATTAAATTTATCATTATTATACTGGTTTTATTAAAGTTCTATAATGACTAATGAGTATTATTATAGTTCTATAAGAGGGTTCTATCAGGGTTCTATCATCATCAATTATCCATTATACTGGTTTTATTAAAATTCTATAATGATTAAGAAGTATTATTATAATTCTATCAGAGTTCCATCAGGGTTCTATAAGAAGGTTCTATAAGAGTTCTATCTGGGTTCTATTAGGATGAAATAACTTGAGGTTCTTTTTTATGGATACAAAGTTGCCTTGGGGAGCTGCGCGCGCACCGTCCTGTGTGCGTGCCGCGGTGGCTGATGGGATGCTGGTGTGGATATGTCCGCCATGTTTGTCTCGGCCGGAGAAACGGCCCGTTCTTCCCGGTAAACCGGCCGCTGAGGAGCCCTCCCGCCGGTTACCGGAGCACTGGACACCGATGAGCTCTGCTGAAGAGAAGACAGTCTCGTGCCGAGCGGATTCACGGCGCTGTTTGGCGGGTTTTTGGCGGGATTGGCGGGTTTTCGGGTCGTCGCTGATTGGCGCAAACAATGAGTAAACTCTCGTTCCGGGCGCGCGCGCTGGACGCCGCCAAACCGCTCCCGGTGTACCGGAACAGAGACGTACCGGACCTGACGGACTGCGTGTCCATCAGCAGAGCCGTGCCGCAGATGCCCACCGGGATGGAGAAGGAAGAGGAGCTGGTAAGACCCGTTTATTACGCTCTGTGGCAGGTAGCATTAGCATTAGCTCCGCAGCACGCCCGTATTCACTAAGTGTTTACGTACAGGTTAGTCCGTACGCTGGCAGCCGGGACTGGGCCGGGGAGAAGCACGTACGTAGTTTACGTTGCTTCTACGTACGGTGTACGCTGTCAGCGTAGCGCCGCGGAGCCGTGAGCGCGCTCTGTGGGGATGACGTAGGCCGTTCTTACGTTGTTGTCATGGTAACGGGCGACGCAGCCTGCGCTGAGTAACTGAGAGTGATTGAGATTAAACAGGATGAAACATTACTGATAAACTAACATTAGACTGTTTAATGAGAGGAAGGAAACTACCAGAACCGGAACCAGAACTCTACCAGCTGCAGGAAACAAGCTTTTATACACATTTATATACTTTTATAAAACATCTGATGGACACAAACTGACTCTGAGACATTCAAGTCAGGATTCCCACAAGTCCTGGAAAAGCATTGACCCAGTTTAGACCCAGTTTAGACCCAGTTTAGACCCAGTTCTAGTCGTGGGAAACACCTGGAAGATGAGAGAAACAGTAAAGTGTGCTGGAGCATGATTTCTCCTCTCTGCTCCTCTGAGTGAACGTAAAGGTTCAGAAGGTTTGAGTTAAGGCTGCTAGCGATGGGAAATATAAAATAATCTAAACCCACATTTAGAAACTCTAATCTTAATCTTGCTCATGTCAGTTAATGGTGGTGTTCACTGTTGCCATGACAACAAAGGTTTCATATCTTTAAGGAATGTCAAACTTGTCTCCAGTGATCATTTGAACCCAAACATGATCTTTACATAGTTGTAACCAAGTAAACTAGACATTAACCACAGCTTAGTCACACCTTCAAACATCTTTATTTTACCTCCCTAAAGATCCTCGTGTGAAAATACTAAACTAAACAATCATTGTTCATCCAGGCTGGAGATAATCCTTCATTCATCCTAATCCAGGTTCAAAGATCAAATAATGCTCATTTTGATTTCTGACATAAACTCTCAGCTCTGGTTTGAGTCTGTTCTCACCAGGACGATGCTTTTCACTTATAAATGCCCCAGATGAGCCGGGGGGGGGGGGGGGGGTCGACCAGTAAGACCATCATACTGTAACCTAATAACAGAGGTGTTCACAAGTCAGTTTTTGCAAGTCCAAGTCAAGTTTCAAGTCTCTCTCAAACACTAAATCAAATTCAGATTCTATAAGCTATAAAATCCTCTATATGAGAGCGTACTGATGAGTCTACAGCAATGTGATGTGGAACAAATAATTCAATTTCATAACTCTATTTTTCTTTAACAAGAGTTTTTTTAACAATGCTGTAAAATACAATAAAATAAATATATCACCAACAATGTGTTTAGATAACAGACACGCAGCAATGAAGAAACACCCCCACAACGGTGCAAGTACATTATGAGTTGTACTCATTTGACTTACTAACTTAAAAATGAAAAACTGGTTCTTTAAAACCTCTTTCACATTCCTGAGAAAAAAACAACCAAATATTTTCCTTAACAGGAAATAACTGTCTTAGTAACCAACCATGGAGCTAGTGAATCTAAAGCTGTACTTAAAAATGAAAATGAAAAACTGTCTGTATAAAACTCATCTCACCTCCCTCAAACATCTTTATGTAACGATCCAAGAGACTCCTGTTGGACCGTTGTCTTTAATCAGAGAGTTTCTAGTACAGTATATACAGTAGTAGACGGGCTCAGTCACAGCCGGAGGGTCTGGAGGGTCTGGAGGGTCTCAGCCTCAGTCACAGCCAGAGATCCCAAACGGAGAAGATGAATGACAGATAATAAATAATGAGAATATAAATGATAACATGAAAATAATGGTCATTAGCGAGTCTCCGGCCTCGAGTCCGAGTCACCGGCTCTGTCTACTAATAACATTATACTGTAATAAAACATCTGTTCACTCAGAAACTAGGGCTGGACGGGGCAAATTATGGGGCTGGATTATGGCAAAAATCATAATCACGATTATTTTGATGGATATTTGAAATCGCGATTATAAAACACGATTATTCATAGATGTGTAAACATAAGCATTTATTGAACCACCAGAACTCAACTTAAAATATATTAGAACAGCACAACCAGAAATACATGAAAAATATATATAATGATAAATGGAAATAATAATAATAGCAATATGTAAAAGCAATAAAATCAAATTGGACAGTGTCTTTGCTGACAGACTTGCACGATGGGCTTCTTTCACTCGCCGTTGTCTTGAAATCAGAGAGTTTCTAATACAGTATATCCAGTAGTAGACGAGCTCAGTCACAGCCAGAGATCCCAAACAGAGAAGACCAATGACAGATAATAAATAATGAGAATATAAATGATAACATGAGAATAATGGTCTCCAGCCTTGAGTCAGAGTCGAGTCTGAAGTGAATGTGTAGTGTGACTAGAGCCCGAGTCGCCAGCTCTGCCTACTAATAATAATATTATACTGTAATAAAACATTTATTCACTCAGAAACATAAGAGCCATTTTAACACTGTTAACAGAAGCTGATTGATGTTCAGTTTATGAACAGGTTGAAATTAACAGGTTGTATTTATATTTATATTTATATTTATATTTATAATAAATGGGTTCATAGTTTGTTATAAAGGTTGTTTTCTGGTCAGAGTCTGAATCAGTTTAAATTAGACTTACTCTGTCTGCAGTTTTTATAGTTTGATTAAAGTGAAGATGATTTTACTGTTACTCTACTTAGTATTCAGACATAATACTACACACAGAGACACACACACACACACACACACACACACACAGAGACACACACACAGAGAGACACACACAGAGACACACACACACACACACAGAGACACATACAGAGACACACAGAGACACACACACAGACACAGAGACACACACACAGAGAGACACACACAGAGACACACACACACACACAGAGACACACACACACACACAGAGACACACACACAGAGACACATACAGAGACACAGACACACACACACACACAGAGACACACACACACACACACAGAGACACATACAGAGACACACACACACGCACACAGACACACACAGACACACACACAAAATCAAAGCAGGTAGAATAAACTCATCCAGTGGTTCTGGAAACGAGGAACGTTACACTGATGTAAAGAGCTCAGGGTCGGTTCTAGTTGGTCGGTTCCAAACAGAACCTCAGTCTGAGTCTCATGTAACTGGACTCATCAGCTGTTCTCCTTCCTCTCTGCTTCCTGTTCTCCTTCCTCTCTCCTTCCTCTCTGCTTCAGGTGTGTTTGGGTCATGTGATGCAGGTTGAGGCTCGCTGTCAGTCATGTTCGGACCGATCGGTTTCTCACACCTTCAGATTAGAGCTGAGAGTTTGTCAGAAATCAAAATCAGCATTAATTGAGTTTTGAACCTGGATTAGGATGAATGAAGGATTATCTCCGGCCTGGATGAACAATGATTCTTTAGTTTAGTATTTTCACACATGAGGATCTTTAGGGAGGTAAAATAAAGATGTGTGAAGGTGTGACTAAGCTGTGGTTAATGTCTAGTTTCCTTGGTTACAACTATGTAAAGATCATGTTTGGGTTCAAATCATCACTGGAGACACGTTTTACATTCCTTTAACCTTCCTGACCCCCTCTGTTTTTACTCTTCCTTCCTTCCTTCCTTCCTTCCTTCCTTCCTTCCTTCCTTCCTCCTTTCCTTCCCTCCCTCCTTCCTTCCTTCCTTCCTTTCCTCCTTTTTTTCCTTCCCTCCTTCCTTTCCCTCCTCCCTTCCTTCCTCCTTTCCTTCCTTCCTTCCTCCCTCCTTTCCTTCCTTCTTCCTCCTTTCCTTCCTTTCCTTCTTCCCTCCCTTCTTTCCTTTCCTCCTTTTCTTCCTTCCCTCCTTCCTTTCCCTCCCTCCTTCCTTCTTTCCTTCCTCCCTCCCTTCTTTCCTTTCCTCCCTTTCTTCCTTCCCTCCTTCCTTTCCTTCCTCCCTCCTCCCTCCTTCCTCCTTTCCTTCCTTGACTCGAGGACAACAGGAGGGTTAAAGATATGAAACCTTTGTTGTCATGGCAACAGTGAACACCACCATTAACTGACATGAGCAAGATTAAGATTAGAGTTTCTAAATGTGGGTTTAGATTATTTTTGATTAATTGCCCAGCCCTGGTTCAGATGTGTCTGAGCTACAGTTGTGAAGCGGAGGAACATTTCTGGTAGATTTCCAGTCAATCTTTCCACGGGAATTAACGGGAATGAACGGGACTCTGTCTAGAAACATGAATATAAACATTTCGTTGTGTCATAAGCAGAACTTTAATAAATTCCTTCATTGAACAATAAAACCATGAATGTGGAGTAAAATGAGATCATGTGATGGAGGAATATGAGATATTACACATTAATGTAACTACATTTAAGTTCCCTGTTAGAGTCTAACACACAACTCGGTAACTTTCTGGTTTATTCCCGTTAATTCCCATATATTCCCGTTAATTCCCATATATTCCCGTTAATTCCCATGGAAAGTTTTACTGCAGCTGTAGCTCAGACCCATCCGAACATGACTGACAGCGAGCCTCAACCTACATCACATGACCCAAACACACCTGAAGCAGACAGGAAGCAGATTATTCCCATATATTCCCGTTAATTCCCATGGAAAGTTTCCCCGGCTGTGGCAGCAGGTCAGAGCTGGAGGAAGGGTTAGGGTCTGAGATGAGAGGAGCTTTTACGTCTGTTTGTAGCAGCACGAAGGTTAAACTGGAAACCATGCAGCTGGATGAGGTTTCCATGGCAACCGCATCCTTTACGTGTCACTGCATCGTTTGTGATGTCAAACTTTTACATTGACTTTATAGTAGTATTATAATATATTATAGTATTATAATATGCTTCTATTATCTGCTTTTATCCACTCAGACATGATTTATTTCTACATTAGATTATTATTATTATTATTTATCAAATATCTCAACGTGACATTTGACTCTGGTGAGGAGACGTTCTTCATCACAGAGAGTCGACTCTTCCTGAGGCTGAAGAGACGAGTTATAAAGAGATCTGATCTGTTCCTGAAGGTTTTTTATGAGCGGGGGGGCGGGGGGGGGGGGTTGTTGAAGCTTCAGCAGCAATTATTCCATTTCATTTGAAGCTTTGCTGTGAAGGTCTGAGGGTTAAGAGAGGAAGAGGAGAGCGAGCTGGATACAGAGATGATGAGGAAGAGGAGGGGGGGGGGGGGGTGAGGAGGAGGAAGATGGGTGAGGAGGAAGATGGGGAGGAGGAGGAGGAAGATGGGGAGGAAGATGAGGATGAGGAGGATGAGAAGGAAGATGGGGAAGAGGAGGAGGAAGAAGAGGAGAGCGAGCTGGATACAGAGATGATGAGGAAGAGGAGGAGGAAGAGGAAGATCGGGAGGAGGAGGAATATGATGATGAGGAGGAAGATAGGAGGGAGGAGGAGGAAGATGAGGAGGAGGAGGAAGATGGGGAAGAGGAGGGGGAGAAGGAGGAAGATGAGGAAGATGTGGAGGAGGAAGATGAGGATGAGGATGAAGATGGGGAGGAGGAGAAGGATGATGAGGAGGAGGAGGAAGATGGGGAGGAGGAGGAGGAGGAAGATGAGTCTGTGCCTCCTCCTCCAAAGCCCCCCCCAATGCTTTCCCATAAACTGTAACGTGTGTGTGTGTGTGTGTGTTTCAGGAGCACCACCTGCAGAGGGCGATCTCGGCCCAGCAGGTGTTCAGGGAGAAGAAGGAGAACATGGTGATCCCCGTCCCCGAGGCAGAGAGTAACACCACCTACTACGACCGGCTCTACAAGGGAGAAGTTAAAGTCCCCAAACAGCTGATCCACATACAGCGTGAGTACCTGAGAGAGAGAGGGGGGTGTGTGTGTGTGTGTGTGTGTGTGTGTGTGTGTGTCTGTGTGTGTGTGTGTGTGTTACCTGCTGCCTCTGTGTGTGTGTGTGTGTGTGTGTGTGTTACTGTCTGTGTGTGTGTGTGTGTTACTGTCTGTGTCTGTGTCTGTGTTACCTGCTGCGTGTGTGTGTGTGTGTGTGTGTTACTTGCTGCGTGTGTGTGTGTGTGTGTGTGTGTGTGTGTGTGTGTGTGTGTATGTATAATGTGTGTGTGTGTGTGTGTGTTACCTGCTGCCTGTGTGTGTGTGTGTGTGTGTGTGTGTGTGTTACCTGCTGCCTGTGTGTGTGTGTGTGTGTGTGTGTGTGTGTGTTACCTGCTGCCTGTGTGTGTGTGTGTGTTACCTGCTGTGTGTGTGTGTGTGTGTGTCTGTGTGTTACCTGCTGTGTGTGTGTGTGTGTGTGTGTGTGTGTGTGTGTGTTACTTGCTGTGTGTGTGTGTGTGTGTTACCTGATGTGTGTGTGTGTGTGTGTGTTACTTGCTGCGTGTGTGTGTGTGTGTGTTACCTGGTGTGTGTGTGTAATGTGTGTGTGTGTGTGTAATGTGTGTGTGTGTGTGTAAGTAATGTGTAATGTGTGTGTGTGTGTGTGTGTGTGTGTGTGTGTGTGTGAGATACCTGTCAACTTTGAGCTGAAGGGAGATTCTGACCCGTCGTTTCCGTCGTTGTTTTACAAACTTTATTAAAAACATCTCTTTTGGCGCTTTTCCACGACCCAGTTCCAGCCCGACTCGACTCGGCTCGGTTCCAGGAACGACCTTTTCCATTACAAAGAAGTAGCCTACCTACTCAACGTGGGCGGGGTCGTCATAGCAACGGCTCCGTGAAACTGCCGTGACTTCGTTTTATACGCGACACAAACACATAACCGACGGAGGACATGGAGGCGATGGTGTACTCGCTGCTGTATGAGTCTTTCTGTCTCACACACTTCCTTCCATCCTTTCCTTCCTTCCTTCCTTCCTTCCTTCCTTCCTTCCTGCTGCTGTATGAGTCTTTCTGTCTCACACAAAGCAAGAACATTGAGCCGTATGGCCGTAACGCTGTCTGCCTCTCACTGGTGCTTTAGTTCTAACAGGTAGGCATGGGCCGGTATGAGATTCTGACGGTATGATAACCTGAGGTAAAAATATCACGGTTTCACGGTTTTATGATTACAGCTATAAAATGTGATAGTTTGAAATGTCTGTATTTAAAACCAAAAAGAAAGATTTTTTCCCCATTGAACTGTCTTTTATTTTTAGTAAATATGTATTTAAAATAAAAAATAACTTAATTATTGCTAAATAAATAATACACAAAATAAAGTGCAGTCCTTTAACTGAGGCTAAACCTGCAACTCAAGTCACGACATAAATTAATTATTTTTTGTGGGGGAAAAAACACAAATAAATGCAATCACTGAACCTGCGGCTCAAGATCAGAACATAAAGAATAGAAAAAAGTAAAAACACATCTAAGATGAATATAAATAAATAAATGCAGGCAGGAGCTTAAAACTGAATCTCAACAGGTTTTGGAGACTTGCTCACTATCATATTGGCTGTATTGCCTCCTCGCGCTGCTACTGTCCGGGACCTTCTTCCTCCTCGCGCTGCTACTGTCCGGGACCTTCTTCCTCCGAGCCGCGGCCGTCTGTCTTTTTACGGTAGCCGAAGTATAAATACAGCCGACTTGGCGCTTCTAAACGAGGGGGGGAAAGTTCGGGGGGCTCGCCTCCTTCAGCCATCATACAGCCTGCAGAGCTACCTGCTTGTAACAGCAACCGAGTACGGGAGGGGTTGTACTTCACGCTGCAACAGCCTGCAGAGCTACCTGCTTGTAACAGCAACCGAGTACGGGAGGGGTTGTACTTCACGCTGCAACAGCCTGCAGAGCTACCTGCTTGTAATAGCAACCGAGTACGGGAGGGGTTGTACTTCACACTGCAGCTGCACACGACCAGGGACCTCCACTCTCTCTCTGACCAGACGTCACATTAAAAAAAAAACGCTCATACTGCAGGAACGGTGTGACGGAACATTTTAGTGGTTTTGAAGCCGTGACTTTTTCATACCGTGGTAAACCTTGAAACCGGTAACCGGCCCATGCCTACTACCAGGTTCCTCTCTGTCTGTCCCTCACTGATGCTTTAGTTAGTTTAATACGGGAGAATCCCGGTAAAAACGGGAGGGTTGACAGGTGTGTGTGTGTGTGTGTGTGTGTGTGTGTGTGTGTGTGTGTGTGTGTGTGTGTGTGTCTGTGTGTGTCTGTGTGTGTCTGTGTGTGCCTGTGTGTTGTGCACTAACGTGTGTGTGTGTGTGTGTGTGTGTGTGTGTGTGTGTGTGTGTGTGTGTGAGCAGCTCTGGGTCTGGATCTGGAGCAGCCGGACTACGACATGGACTCTGAGGACGAGACGCTGCTCAACAGACTGAACCGCAAGATGGAAATCAAACCTCTGCAGTTTGAGACGATGGTGGACCGACTGGAGAAGGCCAGCACGCAGCAGGTAACACTCACACACACACACACACACACAGGGCCTGAATTTCAGTGCGGGTATTACACACAATTTAATTGATTCCTGCAAGTCCAGCACTTTTATAATGCGGGAAATTCCCGCACACATTTACAGCGATGTATATTAATGTTCAACCAACGTCTGCAGCGGTGCTTTCTGCAGGACGACTGGTTGGAACCGCTGTGTCCGACTGTCTGACTGCGACCCTGAACACACCTGTAGCTCTCTGTACCTCCCGCTAGCATAACACAGACACGCTAACAGTGATATTAAGTTTAAGGAAACAAACACAGCACGTTTTATCAGCTGATGTTACAAAACCTCAATTTTAAGTCACTCAGATGTTTCTCATCTAACAGACCTGAAGAGAGAGAGAGAGGCAGATTCAACAAAGACATGACGCTACTGAAGCTGAATATAACTACTTAACTGTATAATACTAGAGAACTTGTCCCAGTATAAAGCTCAGAGTGAGACGTCGCTGAACTGTAGAAAAAAGTTCAATTTAGTTGAAAGTTTTTAAATGTGTAAAAATATGATGACATTTTTACAAATAGATTAAATATGACAGTAAATGAAAATAGGAGATAATGAGACTCTGCTGTTAAATGAACATCGATATTCTCCTGCGGTGACGAGGTTGAGAGTGTGTTCATATCTCTGACTGACTGAGGACTGAAGCTGGAGTCACTTTAGATGAGAACGAGTATTAAAGCTGCTGATTTACCGTTATGTTACAGTCCGATGGTTTGAGTTCTGATTCTGTCGTCTGTCAAAGAGTTTAATGTCAGTAAAGCTTCTCCGTCTGTCTGGTTATCAATGTCCTGGTCTGAACCGCTGAGGTGATGTGTCAGAGGTCAGAGGTCAGAGGTCAGTGATGATGTGTCAGAGGTCAGTGATGATGTGTCAGAGGTCAGAGATGATGTGTCAGAGGTCAGTGATGATGTGTCAGAGGTCAGTGATGATGTGTCAGAGGTCAGTGATGATGTGTCAGAGGTCAGTGATGATGTGTCAGAGGTCAGTGATGATGTGTCAGAGGTCAGAGGTCAGTGATAATGTGTCAGAGGTCAGTGATAATGTGTCAGAGGTCAGTGGTCAGTGATGATGTGTCAGAGGTCAGTGGTCAGTGATGATGTGTCAGAGGTCAGTAGTCAGTGATGATGTGTCAGAGGTCAGTGATGATGTGTCAGAGGTCAGAGATGATGTGTCAGAGGTCAGTGATGATGTGTCAGAGGTCAGAGGTCACGCCCTGCTGTGCTTGTTGCTTCCAGCTGGTTACGATGTCGGAGGCCAAGCTGCTGCTCAACGAGGACGACTACCTGCTGAAGTCTGTGTACGACTACTGGCTGAGGAAGAGGAAGAACTGGCGCGGCCCGTCGCTGATTCCTCACATCAAGCAGGAGAAGAGAGACGGGTCCACCAACAACGACGCCTACGTGGCCTTCAGGCGGCGGACGGAGAAGATGCAGACCAGGAAGGTGAGTCGCTGGAGCTGAGCAGCCGGACTCGACACGCCCTTCATCATGTTCATGTTTTATTTTCCAGCAGGTTTCATTTAAATTAGACACGCATGGCAGTTCTATTTATATAAAGCATTTCATACACAATGGCAACTCAATGTGCTTTATATAAAACATTAAAACATGTAATTGAGTCAGTAGATCTCAGAGCTCTGGGCTCAACTATCTGACCTGAGTCAGTAGATCTCAGAGCTCTGGGCTCAACTATCTGACCTGAGTCAGTAGATCTCAGAGCTCTGGGCTCAACTATCTGACCTGAGTCAGTAGATCTCAGAGCTCTGGGCTCAACTATCTGACCTGAGTCAGTAGATCTCAGAGCTCTGCTGGGTTTATATTCTACTAACACAGAGGAGTTAAACTCATTTTCATTCAAGGGCCACATACAGAACAATTTGATCTCAAACAAAAGAGAAAGGAAAAGATGGAAGGAAGGAAGGAAGGACAGACGAAAGGAAGGAAGGAAAGATGGAAGGAAGGAAGGAAAGTGGGCCGGATTGGACCCCTCTGTGGGCCGGTTTTAGCCCACGGGCTGCATGTTTGACCCCCCTGTACTAACATGTCATTCGTGTTTTAACCCTGATTTAATTGAAGGAAATTAAAACTAACCAGAAGAACTAAAGACATACTAATTCATTCCTGTGGTTTATGAGCAGGTTGAAGTTGACAGGTGATCAAACGTCACACTTTTAGTTTCTGATGTTCAGCGTTTTGCTTCTTTTTAAACCAAAAGAACCGAAAGAACGACGAGGCGTCCTACGAGAAGATGCTGAGACTGAGGAGAGAGTTCAGCCGGACCGTCACCATCCTGGAGATGATCAAGAAGAGAGAGAAGTCCAAGAGAGAGCTGCTGCACCTCACGCTGGAGGTGGTGGAGCGGAGGTGAGGAGGGGGTTTAATTTGTTTTTAATGGTCGTTTGTTCTCCTTCTAACTGATGTCACGGCGGGTCGGAGTCATTTCATGCCAGATCAGAGACTGAACCAAAGAAACCAGCAGTCATGATTCCTCCTGTTCATACTGAGCATTAGATCCTTCATCATGTTTACAGGAAGTGATGGAGGACTAAACCCACAGTCCTCCTTCTGTGGAAACATGGATTATAAAGTTGATGTGAAGCTAATATGAAGCTTCAGAGTCTGAATGAGTCAAATCTTCATCTTCTATGTTTCAGCGTTACAGTGTTTTTAGTATCAAAGTCTTTTTGTTACTATACTTCCACCACAGAGAAACAGGAAACACTAAGAGGAGGGAGGGAAGGAAGGAAGGAAGGAAGGAAGGAAGGGAAACACTGAGAGGGAATCTGATGCTAAACACTGTAAATGTGTCAGATAGCACTGATATGACTAACTCACACTGATGAAGATCTATAGAAGCTGATCAGAGACTTTAAATGACTGAAACACTGTGATCCAGTCCAAGGCATCTTTTAATAGTCAGTATGAACAAGAGGAATGATTACAGAGAGGAAAACCAGTTTATGGACACCTGACTGCTGTTAACACACACTGGGAACACTGGGAACTGTGTGTAGAGACAGAAACTATCAGCTTTCCTCACTTGTGTTCAAAGTAATTGAACAAAGTAAAGTGTGAGCAGTAAATCAGATGAGTCATGTTCATGTTTCTGACTCACCTGAAGCAAACCTGATGATGATGATGATGATGATGATGATGTGTTCATGTTCAGGTATCAGATGGAAGATTTCAGTGCAGACATCCTCAGAGAGGTGACGCTTCCTCTGGGAGAGAAGCCTCTGTACAGCGCTCCAGTGACCCTCAACAACAGGCACAAAGCTGATGTGAAGGTACGAACTCGCCGTTGGTTCGTCTTCATCAGATCTTCATCACACGAACAGACGGAGGAACGAGAGCAGCGAGAGCTCAGTGTTTGTGTTTGTGTTTCAGGTCCAGAAGAAGCCGCTCTCCATCAGAGACGAGCTGACCTTCGACCTCATCAGACCAAAGAAGAAGTGCGGCAGGCGGGAAAGACTGTGTCCGCCACAGAGACGGCCGGGTCGGCCCCCCGGCCCGTACACCGTCAACAAGGCCGACATCAAACAGTACGACTTCCACAGCTCCGGAGAGGACGACTCTCCTCCGCCTCCGCTGGTCAGTCTGCGTCTGAGTGTTTCTATCTGAACATCGTGATGTTGAACCAGCTGATCTCTGAGCTTCTCTTTCTTCCTGCAGTCTCCGTTATCTTCAACCGACGACGAGGAGAATAACCCAGACGGAGTTTTCGTCTTCAGGAGGAAAGCTGGGTGTCAATATCTGTCTGTGAGTCTGTCCTTCAGTTTCTGATCAACATTGATCATCCTTCATCTGGTGTCGATATCTAACGCACCTCTGTGTGCCCTGCAGCCTCGGGTGGAGCAGACGGGTGGAGTTGATGGTGAGCGTCCAGAGATCGTCCCGTCGTGTGTCCGTCACTCTCTGACTGAACTGTCTCTGCCTCCGCACTGGAGAGGACTGAGCCGCCGCCGGGTGGGCCGGGGGGGAAGGTACCATAACTAACCAGCTTTAACTGCTAAACTTGTGTTAATTTAAATGATAATCAGCTTTCATCTCTTTACACAAACACATTAATTAAAAGAATAAATCTTACAGGTTTACAGACCAATAAAAATATAACAGCTGATTATTTTCTCCCCGTCATAAACAACGCTGAGCATTTCCTTTACCATCATGTTAGAAATGAGAGACGTTTTTGTCCATGTGAAGCCACCGTAGCTCAACTCTGCTCCACATATTTCACACCTGACAACATTATCCTTTACTTTCTGGAAACCTTGAAACTTTGACTTTAACCGAGTCAAGGAGCCGAGGGCAGCAGTAAACATTCACTCTGAAGCTTAGAGCTCCTCCTAGTGGCTGAAAGCTGTTAATGAACCTGAATACTAAACTACAGCTCAGTGACTCATTGCAGCAAGACATCATGGAGGTTGCAGTTACTCCCCATGAATAATAATTCAGTTTTAATGACTCGTAGGAATATATCTTAACTTCAGAGGGAATCATAAAGAAATGAGAACAGATTAAAGTCAGAGTGTTCCTTGTTTGTGTGATCAGGATAATTCTGGACCGGGCCTCGTCGGGTCTGGATCCTCTACTGAAGCAGCTGGACACGTCTACAGATCCTGTCTCTAGGACTAGTACCTGTCTCCTCAGTGACCCGGTTCTACTGGACCAGAGGTCCCCCCTGACCTCAGGACACAGCGCCCCCCCCCTGACCTCAGGACACAGTGTCCCCCCCCTGAACTCAGGACGCAGTGCCCCCTCCCTGACAGAAGTCCTGAACAACATCCAGACCCTGAGGAGGTGCTGCTTCAGACCCAGACCAGCTCAGGACCAGAGAGGGGGGGGCAGCAGGACCACAGGATCCAGACTCGCCTGCCGTCTGTCCAGCACCAGGAACACTGCAGCAGGTGGGTCATCAGACTGGTCCTGGAATATCCTGGAATATCCTGGAGCGTTGGTTTCTCCTGAGTCATGTTCACAGTTCAGAGTCAGGACGTTAATGTTGTTTCTGTTCAGTAGATGGTCAGAAAATTATTGAAGTCGTTTATGTATCAACTGAGAAATTACTGAAATAATTAGATACTGATCAGTTTCAGCTCCTCAATAGAATCTGTTATTTCAGACTGAATCTTTAGCTCATTGACACAAACCGATATAAATCATATTATTTACGGTTAGATCTGGTTGTTATAAAGACTGTTCCCCTGTGTGACCAGCAGGGGGCATCACAGAGGGTTAGATCTCCCCTGTGTGACCAGCAGGGGGCATCACAGAGGGTTAGCTATGTTGTTATAAAAGCTGTTCCCCTGTGTGACCAGCAGGGGGCATCACAGAGGGTTAGATCTGGTTGTTATAAAGGCTGTTCCCCTGTGTGACCAGCAGGGGGCATCACAGAGGGTTAGCTATGTTGTTATAAAGGCTGTTCCCCTGTGTGACCAGCAGGGGGCATCACAGAGGGTTAGCTATGGTTGTTATAAAGGCTGTTCCCCTGTGTGACCAGCAGGGGGCATCACAGAGGGTTAGATCTGGTTGTTATAAAGGCTGTTCCCCTGTGTGACCAGCAGGGGGCATCACAGAGGAGCAGTACCACAGCCATCAGCAGCAGCTGGTCCAGATGCAGAAAGAACAGCTGGAACAGCTGCAGCTACAGAACAACACGGCTTCATCCAGGAAAACACATCTGGACACACACAGCTGCCAGGTAACGTGTGTGTGTGTGTGTGTGTGTTACTGTGTGTGTGTGTGTGTGTGTGTGTGTGTGTGTGTGTGTGTGTGTGTTACTGTGTGTGTGTAATAACAGTGTGTGTGTGTAATAACAGTGTGTGTTACTGTGTTACTGTGTGTGTGTGTTACTGTGTGTGTGTGTCTGTTACTGTGTGTGTGTGTGTCTGTTACTGTGTGTGTGTCTGTTACTGTGTTTGTTACTGTGTGTGTTACTGTGTGTGTGTGTTACTGTGTTACTGTGTGTTACTGTGTTACTGTGTGTATTATAATGTGTGTGTGTGTGTGTGTGTGTGTTACTGTGTGTATTATAGTGTGTGTGTGTGTGTGTTACTGTGTGTATTATAATGTGTGTGTTACTGTGTGTGTGTGTGGGTGTGTTACTGTGTGTGTTACTGTGTGTGTGTTACTGTGTCAGGGTTTCCCGCAGAAAATGTGTTAGTTAAGGTGGTGGGGACCAGTGAGACGGGGGGGGGGGGGGTTTGTTGACATTGTCAAAAAAGTGATTATTCTACTTTGTTTATTACTGAGGTTGTACTAAGTGGTGGTGGTGTGACTCCTCATGTATGTTAATGGAGTGGACAAAATATTAGGAACACCATTCAATACAATGCACCCTTATACAACACAGTCACTCAATAATGAACATAAAGCAGAATTTTCACCTTCTTGTCAAAAAATGTATTTAAACTTCATAAATGTAGAATTTATAGCAGAGCTGCTGTATTGGATTAAATTAGATTGCACAGGTTAAGCCATTGAGTGTATTTTATATAGTTAATTTATTCTCTAAACTATATTTTATAGTAATTACAAGTTATATATGCTAGTATTATACAGTTAAGTAGGCTAGTGATATTCAGCTTCAGTAGCATTAGCGTCATGTTTTTGTTGAATCTGCTTCACTCTCTCTCTTCAGGTCTGTTGAATGAGAAACATCTGAGTGAATTAAAATTGACGTTTTTTTTGTAACATCAGCTGATAAAACGCACAGCACCGCAGCATTTTACACATTATGCCGCTAATATCAGTGTTCATTTACTGTGAGCCGGTTAGCCTGAAACTTGTTACTATAGTAACGTCACAGTTACCTGTTTGAGGATTAAAGTTGTTAATGTTGACATCACATGGCGCTGTTTTCATTAGTTTTTCAGGCTCCGCTGTTTCTTTCTGAGCAGGTTCTGCCTCAGATGATGTAGATTTATGTTTTAACCAGCGGTCTGTGTTTCTTTCCTTAAACTTAATATCACTGTTAGCGTGTCTGTGTTATGCTAGCGGGAGGTACAGAGAGCTACAGGTGCGTTCAGGGTCGAAGTCAGACAGTCGGACACAGCGGTTCCGGGCCGCTGCAGACGTTGGTTGGATTTATTTATTTATTTTATTTATTTATTTATATATTTTTTTTTGAAGACGTTAGTTAAGACGGCAGGCGTGTGTTGCTTAGGCGGCCGCCTTAGCTGTAAAGTGCTGTGGGAAACCCTGTAATTCAATAATAATCTTACCTTGATGCGACAGGTTGACTGTCGGGGTCAGCTATCCAAATTCCATATGAACGTCTTTTCCGAAAATCGTTTGTTTTTCCCCCAGATGAGGTTGATTGAATGATGATAGATGGCACAAATGACATACCACCAGAGGCCGCTGTTCGCACGCATAGGCCCATTTAAAAAAGTTTATTAGAGGGTTTGAATGAAAGGGAGAAAACATGACAGAGTAACACGGCGAATATCGCTAGTATAGCCTATTGATTTTTTTTCTTTTTTTTTGAAGACGTTAGTCAAGGCGGCAGCTCTTTGTTGTTAAGGCGGCCGCCTTGACAGGAAAGCGCTGCGGGAAACCCTGCTGTGTGTATTATAGTGTGTGTGTGTGTGTGTGTGTTACTGTGTTGTGAAGGGGAGTGGCGGTCTGTGTTATGATGGGAGGGGCGGTCTGTGTTGTGATGGGAGGGGCGGGCTGTGTTGTGAAGGGAGGGGCGGTCTGTGTTACGAAGGGAGGGGCGGGCTGTGTTACGAAGGGAGGGGGCGGGCTGTGTTACGAAGGGAGGGGCGGGCTGTGTTACGAAGGGAGGGGCGGGCTGTGTTATGATGGGAGGGGTGGGGGGCTGTGTTATGAAGGGAGGGGCGGGCTGTGTTACGATGGGAGGGGCGGGCTGTGTTACGAAGGGAGAGGCGGTCTGTGTTGCGAAGGGAGGGGCGGGCTGTGTTACGATGGAGGGGCGGGCTGTGTTACGAAGGGAGGGGCGGGCTGTGTTGTGAAGGGAGGGGCGGGCTGTGTTATGAAGGGAGGGGCGGGGCTGTGATATGAAGGGAGGGGAAGGTTGTGTTGCGAAGGGAGGGGGAGGCTGTGTTACGATGGGAGGGGCGGGCTGTGTTACGAAGGGAGGGGCGGGCTGTGTTGCGAAGGGAGGGGCGGGCTGTGTTATGAAGGGAGGGGCGGGCTGTGATATGAAGGGAGGGGCGGGCTGTGTTGTGAAGGGAGGGGCGAGGGCTGTGTTATGAAGGGAGGGGCGGGCTGTGTTATGAAGGGAGGGGCGGGCTGTGTATAATGGGAGGGGGGGGGCTGTGTTACGATGGGAGGGGCGGTCTGTGTTGTGAAGGGAGGGGCGGGCTGTGTTATGAAGGGAGGGGCGGGCTGTGTTATGAAGCCTAGCCTGCTAGCAACTTCTAATGAAATCGAGCAAGTTATCAACATAGTTAGCGTCACGTTATCTCAAGCACCGCCGCTGCTGAATGTACGTAGAGGAAACACTGGTGTGTGTCACTGTGTGTGTAATAACAGTGTGTGTGTGTCTAGTAACAGTGTGTAGTAACAGTGTGTGTGTGTGTAGTGTGTAGTAACAGTGTGTATATTGTGTAGTCCTCCAGGTCCAGTGATTCTAAGACTCTGACTCGGCCAGCGCTCACTTTGCAGCGTCGGCAGTGATCAGCGCTCCTCCGGCTCTCAGTCACATCAACGCCGACAACAAACCCTACAAGACCAGCGTCAACGGAGTCGTCCACCCTTCAGGTGAGCTCCTCTCCCTTCAGGTGAGCTCCTCACCCCTCAGGTGAGCCCCTCACCCTTCAGGTGAGCTCCTCACCCCTCAGGTGAGCCCC